>CAIGRT010023915.1:0-10633 GCA_903798405.1 Fraxinus platypoda | reverse complement strand
GGAGTAATAAACGAGTTGAGTTTTACTCGTAAATCAGTGTGTTTATTTATATTGCTGCATTTACTTTCCATGTGTTCATTGTGCAAATTCGTGGGCTGACTGAGTGGAACCTCAGTGCCATCATAGGCCAGAATTTGGCTAAGTATTTTACTAAGAATTCGTCCATGTGATAATTGGTATCAGAGCCTCGTTGCAGTTATTGGGTTTCGCTTACAGATATGGCTGCAAGTCAGAATCTTAATGATCGGGTTTTTTCGTTGGAGGATTTTGTTGGTGCTCCTATGACCGACAGTGCAATCAGTTTGGCTACACAAGTCCATGCACATAATAATGTGCACACAGAATTGATGGCCCAATTCGAAGAGTTTGCTAGCGGGGTAGACGAAAGGCAATCTTTGTTCATGAAAGATCTGTTGGATCTTGCTGATAACACAAAGGCTCGGTTTGATGCCCTTGAGAGTGAAATTTCACTATTGAAATTGGCCCTAAATAGTACTACAGTGCGGGATGCAGTAGGTGCTTCAAAAATTCCTGTCCCTAAACCAAAGCAATTCAATGGTGCTCGTAATGCCAAAGTGTTGGAGAATTTCTTGTGGGATATGGAGCAGTACTTCAAAACTACTCGTATTCCAGAGGATGAGCGGGTAAATATCACTTCAATGTATCTCTCGGGGGATGCAAAGTTGTGGTGGTGAACTCGGGTGAAGGATGACGAAGCTACGGGTCGGTTACCAGTTGTTACGTGGGAAATGTTGCAGAAAGAATTGAATGATCAGTTCATGCCTTGCAATACAACTTGGATTGCAAGATAATCTCTCAAAAATTTAAGGCAGTCGGGTAGTGTGCGGGAATACGAGAAGGAATTCAGTAGTCTCATGTTGGATAACCAAAATATGTCCGAGGTGGATAAGCTTTTCAACTTTATGTCGGGATTACAAGGTTGGGAACAGGCAAAATTGCGGAGGCAAGAAGGGAAGGACCTTTCTTCGGTAATGGCTACAGCAAATTGTCTTGTTGACTACAAGATGGGTAGTAACTCTTCTGTTCGGAGGAAAAACAATGAGAAGAAGGCTAGCATATCGAAAGATTGGAAAAAAAGGGATAAGAAGAAAAAGTTTGAGGGCCCTAAATCGAAAGATGATGATCAGTCCCAACTCAAGTCAAAGAGTTTCAGTTGATGCTACATTCGTAATGGTCCTTATTGTGCAAAGGACTGTCCAAAGAGGAAGAAGCTGAATGCCTTAAGGTTGGAAGACAACGATAACAACTCAGATGATGCCCCATCGAGAGTTAATCCATTATAGCTCGTGAATGCCATCACTACACTGCAGCGTGGCTTGATGTATGTTCAAGTTACTGTAGATGGGAAAAAAGTGTTGGCAATGATGGACACAGGTGCTACTAACAACTTTGTAAGTTCAAGGATAGTGGAAAAGATGGGTTTAAGCATGACTCGGGTGACACTTTATATCTAAGTGCAGTATATCGAACATGTCCAACTTGTATACAGTATACCTATGATTCCAAATGGACCAATTGAGTGTTCAAAAAGCTGAAAGTCCGATTCCACACAGTTCAGTCCAACATACCAAATGAACATGTCGAGAATATCTTTAGTCGTAAACTCCAACAACGCCGTATTGAGAAATTGAGTGATTAAAGGCTGTGAATTCTGCAGTACAACCTATGAAGGGATCTGCTGAAGTCATCCTTCATGTAGGCGAATGGGAAGGAAAGTGCAATCTCATGACTGTTTTCCTTGGATGATTTCGATTTGATCTTCAGTATTGAATTCTTTGTCAAGGTAAAGGCGTCCGTGGTACAGCATCTGAATGTGTTATACATTACAGATGAATGAAGTCCATGTTTTGTACCGGCGAAATAACTTGACAAGAACAAAGGAAAGCAGATTCAGGATGAAATGCAATCTGCGAAACAGCGTAAGGCGGGTATGAAGAAAGGGGAGATGACTTTTGTTGCAGCTTTGGTAGAAATCAAAGAAGACCAGGTTGTGGAGGTACCTAATCAAGTTGTAAGTGTCTAGGATGAGTTCATTGATGTGATGCCCCCAGAACTTCCAAGAACTCTCCCATCTCGTCGTGTTGTTGATCACAAAATTAAACTCGAACCAGGTGCAAAGGCTCCTGCACAAGCCCCATATCGAATGGCTCCGTCGGAGTTGGCAAAGTTGGGGAGGCAGCTTGATGATTTACTTGATGCGAGTTTCATTCAGCCTTCGAAAGCTTCCTACGGCCAGTTCTATTTCAGAAAAAGCATGATGGTTCCATGAGGATGTGTGTGGATTATCATGCACTGAATAAGGTGACGGTGAAGAACAAGTATCCGGTGCCTAATGTTGTTGATCTATTTGATCGATTGGTGAAGGCTTCACTCTTCACCAAGCTGAATTTGCGATCGGGCTATTGGTAAGTAAGAATAGATGAAGGGGATGAATCAAAGACTGCATGCGTGACTAGGTATAGTTCTTTTGAATTTCTGGTTATGTCCTCCGGTCTTACGAATGCACCTGCTACTTTTTGCAATTTGATGAATGATGTGCTATACGAGTTTTTGGATGATTTTGTAGTAGTATATTTGGATGATATTGTAATATACAGTAGATCACTAGGTGGTCATATTGTCCACTTAAGGAAGGTGTTCTCACGGCTTAGAGAACATCAATTGTATGTCAAGAAGGAGAAATGTGAATTTTGTCATTCGGAGGTGATGTTTTTGGGACATTGGGTTGGTCAAGGAAGAATCAGAATGGATGGAAAGAATGTGAAGGCTATCATGGAGTGGCCAAGTCCATCCAAGGTTGCCGAATTACGTTCTTTTCTTGGATTAGCAAACTACTATCTGCGTTTCATTCAAAGCTATTCCAAGAAAGGAACGCCTTGACGGATTTACTAAAGAAGGATCGGAAATGGGAATGGACTGATGAGTGCCAACAAGCTTTTCAGAAATTAAAACAGGTTGTTTCAACTGAACCGGTGTTGCAGTTGCCTGACTTTGAGAAGCCGCTTGAAGGACACACAAATGCATCTGATCATGCTATTGGCGGTGTATTGGTACAAGAAGGTCATCCGATTGCTTATGAAAGTCAAAAATTGAAAGAGGCGGAACAACGATATTCAACTCATGAGAAAGAGATGACGGCGGTTGTTTATTGTCTTGAGACTTGGCGACATTATTTGTTAGGANTATTGGAGGTGTATTGGTACAAGAAGGTCATCCGATTGCTTATGAAAGTCAAAAATTGAAAGAGGCGGAACAACGATATTCAACTCATGAGAAAGAGATGACGGCGGTTGTTTATTGTCTTGAGACTTGGCGACATTATTTGTTAGGAACAAAATTCACTATTCAAACGGATAATGTAGCCACATATTTTCAGTCCCAAAAGAAGTTGTCGGCAAAACAAGCGAGATGGCAGGAGTTTTTGGCTGAGTTTGATTTTGTGTGGGTTAACAAACCAGGCAAGCAGAATCAAGTTGTTGATGCACTTAGTCGAAAATATGTGGCAGCTTATGTATCGGCTTTGATGACAGTCGAATCTGATTTTCTTGACATAATTAAACAGTAGACTGAAAAGGATGTTACTTATACCAAGATGCTATAGGAAATTAAGGATGGCTTGGTAAGACAGTATTGGATTGAAGATGGTTTGATCTATGCCAAAGGCAACAGATTGTATGTGCTTTCAGGTGGGGGACTAAGGCAAATACTATTGAAGAAAACTCATGATCCTCTATGGGCAAGCCATTCGGGTATCGAAAGGATGTTGGCTTTGCTCTCGAAATCGTATTACTGGCCGAAGATGGGTGACGAGGTAGAAGCGTATGTAAAATCTTGCTTAGTGTGCCAGCAGGATAAAACAAAAAGGTAAAAAGATGCAGGTTTGCTCCAGCCTTTGTAGGTTCCAGAACGGCCCCGGCAGTCGATTTTTATAGATTTCATTTCAGGTTTCCCGAAGGTTGAAGGGTTCAAATCCATTATGGTGGTGGTGAACAGGTTTTCAAAATATTCAGTCTTTATTCCAACTCCGCATGAGTGTACAGCGGACGTTGCTGCTGGATTATTTTTCAAGAATGTTGCGAAGTATTTTGGAATACCCGAGGATATTGTGAGTGATCGGGATTCGCGGTTTACAGGCAAATTGTGGACCATGCTATTCAACATGATGGGGTCTGAATTGAAGTTTTCAATAGCAAATCATCCACAGACAAATGGTTAGACGGAAAGGATAAATGCATTGCTGGAGAAATATCTCAGACACTATGCTACAGCCAGTCAGAAAAATTGGGTTATCTTGCTTGATACAGCTCAGTTTTGCTACAATCTCCATCAATCTTCTGCTATGGGGATGTGTCCGGCCAAGTTAACTATGCGGCATATGCCCAAGACGCCTCTCGAGATTGTAAAAGAAGGGAGACGCAGTGTATGTCTAGCTGCTTTTCAATTTGCTCAAGATAAATAGAAGATGATTGAGCAAGCAAAGGACAATCTTGCGAAGGCTGCCCAACGAATGAAGAAGTGTGTTGATCAGAACATGAGGGATGTAGAGTTCCAGGTTGGGGAGAAAGTGTTGTTGAAATTAACTCCCCAGATTTGGAAAAAGATTAGTAGCAAGATCGTACATTGTGGGTTAGTTCAGAAATATGACGATCCCTTCGAAGTAGTCAAGATAGGGAAAGTAGCATATCGACTAAAGCTACCTGGTCGTTTGAAGGTTCATCCTTTGTTCCACGTGAGCTATCTGAAGCCCTTTAATGAAAATTTGGTGGGAGAAGATCGTTTGCAGGCTAAGAGGGCTCCTCCTATGATCAGAAAACAGTATGATAAGGAGGTGGCAAAGATTATGGGTCATCGAACAATGGGGGTAAGAAGAATAGAAGAACAAACTATCTTGTCTTGTGGAAAGGTAGTAGCGGGGTTGATGCAACCTATAAAAAGGATGTCGATTTGTGGCAGTTTGAAGACAAGGTGAAGGAGTCTCTTGATTCTCTTCCGACGAGGACGTCGGACTCTTCGGTGGGGAAGGTTTGTCGGCTCCTTAAAGGTTGACATGCGCAATGGCATGAGCACACTTTGCATTCATCTCGGGATTTTACGGAGATGTGTGTTGATGGTGCACACTTTAGATTTCGAAGCAAAGAAAATGTGGGCTTCAATTTGTTCAATTTGGCCGATGTCAAAGTGTTGCAGATTGGCAAGGCATGGGCTGATCCAGCTTGTTATTAGTGGGCTTTAGTCCACAAATTCGGATGTTCAAATTGGGCACATGTTTGACACATGTGCTAACACATGTGTTGGGCAGTTTTTGTGGTCCATACAAGTGGAAAGTATGGGCGGTTGTTGGGAATGGTTGTGGGAATCAGTTTCTGGCAATTCTAAGCCAATTAGGTTGGTTTATCCCTTTTGCAGTTAAGGGTGTTAACTGCATACGAATTTTGGTCTATAAAAAGGCTAGACTGATGAGGCACAGTGTGTGTTGTGTTCCTTCAATATTCCTACATTTTCTTGTATTATTGTGGAGTAATAAACGATTTGGATTTTACCCGTAAATCAGTGTGTTCCTTTACATTGTTGCATTTACTTTCCGTGTGTTCATTGTGCAAATTCGTGGGCTGACTGAGTGGAACCTCAGTGCCATCATAGTCGAGAATTTGGCTAAGTATTTTACTAAGAATTCGTCCCTGTAATACTAGGGGTGTCAATGAGTCAAGTCGAGCCGGAACTAGAAGCTCGGGCTCGGCTTGAGTAAAAATGGATCGTGCTTTTTTTGGCTCTAGTTGAGCCGAGTAAAAGCTCGGCCAAAAAGTGTAGGCTCGACTCAAGCTTTCGGCTCGGGCTTTAGGGAGCCGAGTCGAGTCGGCTCGATTTTTTTTAAAAAATTCGTAACAAATCTAAATGTTTTTTCAATAATTTAGAATTTGTGCAATTTATACGTATTATAAATAATAAAAAAATATTAATATATAAAAAAATCGCAGGTAAAATTAAAAAAACTTCTAAAAAAAAATTAAAGAAGTATGTTGCGGGCAGCTAAAATGCATGTAGCTATAATTTTAGTTGCCTACAACTTTTTTTATTTTATTTTATATTTTTTTAAAATTTTGTCAATTACTTTTTTTAAGGCTCGGCATGAGCCGAAAACGGCGCGTGACACGGGCCGATGGGCTTTTCTCAAACCGAGCCACAGATCTCTCGAACTAACGAGCCATATTGACATCCCTAAATATGACTTGTGTCATTTGTTTTTTTGATAACCATGGATGTCGGGGCCAGTTTGCGCGCACCTCGACTAATAACTTGTGTCATTTAAGTTTAATATAATAATAACTAAAAATAAAACTAGGTAACCGATTGCATTCCATAGGAATGACCAAAGAAAAGACCCCATTTTTCCTTTTTAATACAATCCATCCCCTCAATATCAATAGCTTTCTATGACATTTCCCCATCGAGAATCAATCAAATTTTTTAGCTTTATTCATCTAAAAGTATTTAGTAACTTTTTAATAGAAATAATAGTGAATTCAAAAACTGTATACTTGAAATTAATATTTAAGTTTGATTTAACTTTGATTGAATAGAAAAAAGAAATTATTAGTTTTTTTAGAAAACATGAACAAGGGCAAAATTGTTGAAATACGTTCTATGCCGGAAGGCCATACTAAAAACGCCAAATTAAATAGTATTTAACATACATATCAATTAAATAAGGATAAGAAGTACTGTGTACTCTAGGATCCCGTTTCATCAATATATATAAACGAAATCAGTCCCGCGAGGAATCGTTAATTCACATACAAGGGGACAGATAAGACTAAAGATCCACCACCACACGGTTTGCAAGAAATCAGTCACGTCCCACCATAAATATATATGAACGAAATGATTATTGAGCTCGGCCAGTATTCTTATGATAAATATATGATCCACCTTAATGGACGGACCTTATATCACACTCAACTTACCTACCATTCAGTTTACATAAAGAGTTAAAAAGAAGTTTTACCCTACACTTCTGATGTAACGAACTGTTATCTCAAAAGTTCGTCAAACTATCATTCATCGGAATTCTTATCTGGGAGAAACCAGAATCGTAATGCTCCAGGAGTGCAGTACCCATCTCAAGGAAAGCACACAGAAGTATGATAGATGCCTGCATAACCAACTTATTCATCACTAGAGAACAGTACTAAGTTCTAACATAAGACCTCTAAGGAACAATGGGTATATCAGGTAAGCTGACCATGCTTACTGCTCAGAAACTAGCCCCGGCTGCCACATCAGCATGATGGCCGAGCAAGCTGACCATGCTTACTGCTCGGCCGTCCATGCTTACCGTTTTAAAGATTTTACCTTCCAGAGGGAACTTTGAATTTAATTGATTATAACATCCCCTTATAACGAAATTAATTTCGATTGCAGAAGATACAACATTCCACAATAAGTAGATCACACATAACATTATAAGAATTATAAATTCCTCTACAATTCCAGTAGCATCATAGCCATTTTACTATTCCTAACGCTAACAGGAAGAAATATCACAAACTTCAGTTATCACTTATCATCAACATCAACCAAGAAAAGAAATTTTCCAAGGTTAATAAAACACTAACTACAAGAATAAGGAAGAGATGCACGTAGTAAAATTTGTGAATTGTTCAATTCAATCTTCTTCTCTCAGTGTACCAAAAATGTCATAAACACAAAAGAACAATGGGATCTACTAATCAATAACAAACTGCACAAACAATCAAGTAATATAGTGAGAAGATCAACTTGAATATCTTAAAACACTACATTCAGTCAAGAAAAGGAAAAAAAAAAAAAAATACCCCACCAACCTTTTGCACTTTGTTTACTTTATTCCCATGAATAAAAACGAAACTATGAACAATTATAATCAGAATTAAACAAATCAACATTCCCAAAACAACTAAATCTATCTTTTACACCATCATTTTACCAAGAAGAAATTCAACTTCTTGATCAAATTCCTTATTCATCCAGGCTGGTGCATTGTACAACTAGATTAGTAGTAAATCCTTGACAATTAAACCATTTGTTGTCAGCAAATCACAAGTCCCTTGAAACTCCAACTGCAAATTCAATCAAACAATGGTATCAAACCCAAGTCAAATTCATTAATCTCTGTAGAAATCAAAAACAAGAATTTACCTTTTTTTTCATCTATGGAGCAGCTTCAGTAACTTTGTACATATCAGGTGTAATTTCTGATAACCACAATCCCGGAAATAGTGTCTACAGAAAACCCATTAAACAAGAGAGAGGTTAAAGTCAATGGAATAGTGAAAATTACACATTTCAAATTTTCAATCAAGAAAATTATGATCAAAAAAAGAAAAAAGAAAATTTTGAAAACCCTGTACACATTCTGTAAAAGAAATCAAGAATTTGATTGATTGAATTGCAGTGTTGAATTTGAATAGACTTACATCCAATCCTTTCTGAACAATTTTGGTTCTCTTTTTAGGTCTGCGAGGGGGCCTGTGACCAACCATTGCCATGAAATCCTCTTCGATCTCTCTTTTCAACAGTGGCACCGAAAATTTAGCTCTCTCTGGAGATTCTTCCGCCGGCCCACTCCTCAGCCGCGGCGACTTGACATCGCCAGTAGACGGCATCCTCATCGATGGAAGCGACGCACTGGGTTTCATTATATCTACCGTGAACGGCTTCCTACTATCGGCGCCGGCGACAGAACCAGTTAATGGCGCCTTACACGCAGCTCGCCTTGTCCGCAAATTCCACGGTCTGAAACTCCCGTCTGCCGAAACCGGTGGCGGCGGAGGGGGTGGCGGAGGCCGTGGTGCAGGTAGAGATGAAGAAACGAAAACCTCGCCTTCCTCAAGACTATCCTTGAAAATCTGGTGTTTCATCTGGTCAGCCACCGCCTGTAGATCGAACATCACCTTCTCTCTCACCGCAGCAATCCCATCGTCGTCGTCGTCGTTTTGAAATCTCCGGCCACCATAGAAACTCTCTGCCGCCTGAGTGGGACCCAACTTGTGGGATCCATTAGTGTCCCTCTGTTTCTCTCTGGTTGTACGCCGCTGTTGGTGCTGATAATCAGAAGAATCGGAATCATTCGCATTGAAGCGTCGGAGGGTTGAAATTTGGCCATTGGAGTTGACCTTCATGCATCGGAGGTAGCGCTGGTTGCCCCAGCGGAGGCCGCGAGGCATGGTGAAATTGTGCAAAGCCTTTGATCTTTCTGTCGCCATTAACATATCTCGATCATCTACACACACATTTATACAGATAAGAAAGAAAAGGGCTACGGTTTCTCTTCTTTGGTTTTGGTCCTGTGGGAAAATAGCCGGGAAGGGGAATTTAGCTTATATAGGGGGACGGGTAGGGTTGGAAGAAGGAGGTTTCGAACCTCTTTTCTGGGTTGGTTTAACGTTAGGATTTGTTTTGAGTTCTCAAGTGCTAAGGTGCGCCATAGCGCGATGGGCGCCTTCGATAGAAAATGCGACTCTTCGTAATGTTAGTCATATAAATGCGATTTTAATTTTATTATATGAAGTATAAGCCTCGAAAGTTTCGTTTTAATTTTATTTTTTTAAAACGGTATCTTACGGCTTTGTCCCTTTTTTCCGAATGTTTTGTGATGGTCAACTTATTGGAATGTGAGGGAAAGAGACTCGTAATTAGGTTATTAATTTTTTGAAGAATTTTTATGAATAGCCGTATACTTGCAATTACAATAGTAATAAATGTCTATCTTTATTTTTTCTTTTTCTTTTTCTTTTTTTTTTAATCTATAAAATACATCATTGTAATCCTCGTTTTAGGAATCAAGACTGCCATATTATCAAGGGTAAATTTTACGTCAAATCAAGATGAGATAAATATACAATATACAATAGTTTGAGCTACTTATATCTAAAAACGAAATGCCAAATCTTATTATGAACTACATGTTGAATATGAAAAAGAGATCAAGTGTTTAATATTCACATTATAATCAAATAGCCGAGTGTGTGGATTTTTCGGAAAAAATTCAGATGAAAATAAAGAAATTCAAATCGCTATAAACTCTTTCATAAGCCCTCGAGGGTGGGCGACTTCTTAAAAATATTTTCAAAACAAAAGTGAAGCAACGAAGACCGTTCCAAAAGAAGGAAATAGAAGCGGTATGACCGATATGTGAACAAGTGGAAGAGGAACCTTGTGAAGTCAAGATACTTATCTATGAGAATTTAAAAGTAATTGAATTTAAGTATGAACCGTTATAGCTCAAGTCAAACCAGTTAATTTAATTTAATATCAATTAATAGTTGTGTATATTTGAATTTCAGTACTTCAACTTATTGAGAGACTTATGAATTATTTTTTAAATCAATGGAGATCATTAAATTAAATTTTGCTATATTTTTGTTATGTTAGATTGAACAAAATAAATTAACAAATGTTTTTTTTTTCTTTATCAGTCGAAGCAATATGAATGGTACTCGCGAGAATGTTCACCTGCCCACGGTGGGCAGAATTATTCTGCTCACCTGCTGATGTTGCAGGAGAACCCAACGTGGGGTTCTCTCCCAATGTGAGAACCCAACGTTGGGTTCTCTTCGAGCGGGCAAACTAAGAC
>CAIGRT010023910.1:0-10038 GCA_903798405.1 Fraxinus platypoda | reverse complement strand
TGTAAAAATAAAAAATGATGTTTTGAATAGTGATTTTTTAAAAAAGAATATGTGGTTAAAATGTAGAAAAGGTCATAGATTTACGTACAAAATATTTTATTGTGTGAATGTGTGGTTGAAAATGAATATGATAATTAAAGAGTTTTATTTTAAAAGGAGACAAACGGAACCTAAATTACATCATTCGTCTTAGCCATGAATTTAGTTACACATGATGATGAAAAATAAAACGCAAGAAAATAATTCAGCGCATCAATGAGTTTAAAACAAAGATGAAGAAAGGCGACGATCTTGCACGAAGAATTTCCTATTCCAAGCTCATTCGTTCAGCCTTATGCGTTCCGCGTTCGTACAAGAAAAGGTCCATGCGACCTCTTTGTAGGTTGTGCACTTTTGCCCTCCATTTCAATTTCTTGTTCAACCTAAGTCCTCCAATGTTGAAATGTAAGTCCTTTAACTTCTAAACTTGACAGTCGGATCCCCAATTTCAGAATTTGTCCAACGTCTATTTTTTATTTTTTTAAAATCAAAATTTGTCTACTTCTATCATCTCATCCAATACAGAGTTTTTTCTTAAAATAATTATAAACATACAAAATAAAGTATCGAAATAATAAAAATACTCTCAAATACCCACTTTTGATGGTCCGAATAAGTGTAAAATCACACTTAAAAAACATCTACAAACTTGAACTTTTGTTTGTTCTCGAATAAAACGAGATAAAGACTCAACTAAACACATACACTCAACTTGACATAAGTTATTCAATTTTTCCTCAAAGTGAATATATAGAACACAAAATTCAAACAAGTTAATGAAATACAAGAATGAACAGTTATTTTACAAACTCTACATGTTGTATATTCAACTTTTGAGTGTGTGTAAATCATTCTCAATTCCATCGATGTTACTTGAATCAAGTTATGCAATTTAACTCCTAAAATCCATTTTTTCAAACAATAATCTCTCACGACTCATATTGCTCTATTGGTTTTTTATTTTCTTTTCCTGAAGGTAAATAAACAAATGGCTTTGGGCTTATATCCATCACCAACTCTAACACTCTCTAAATTCTTACTCGATGACCAAGACTTAGCTAAAAAGTAGCACGTCTTCTATTTCATGCACATACTTTTATCGTTTTTGCTCTCCAAAACAAGAAAACATACACATTTATTTATTTTTTGTTTTGTTCTATATATATTTCTATTTAATTTAATTTTCTCCTTTTCACTTTAGTTATTTTTCCAGACATGGATGATATGAACACCATACATTTTCTTCTTATCGTTTTTATCTCCACTCTAGGATAGGTAGTATCTCTCAACATCAATTTTTGATTTGGTATGATTACTAATGCAATTCGATTCTTCCTACACTTTCGCCTCTTTCTTCCTAATCTAGTGCAATATCTTTTATTCGATCAACATCAAGAAAAATAGTTGTACTCTTTTTTTCTTCTATAAGATTTTGTTTTACTGAATTTTTTTGACAATGTTTTAATGAATCATCACTTGTTTTAGTACTCCAAAAATAACTTTACTTTCTTTTTCTTCGTTTGATCTTTTTGTCCCATCAAATTTTTATTAAACAAAATTTGTAATGAGATAGATATCTTGTAATTGAGTAATACTATTTAACATTACTGGTGTTAAAACACCAATTTAAGTGGCAATAATTAAATGAAGCTTAATTCTATATTCATTGAACCATCACTTAACGTCACCTAAATTAAATTAGTGATTCAGGTGGATGTTGTAAAATTAAATTAAATGTTAATTATCGAATTATTATTATTATATCCTATAGTCCTAATTATTGTGATTAATTTTCATCTGCAGTCCTAATTCTTATCCATAAATATAAAAATTTAGTTCTCAATAAAATAATAACAAATTTAGCACTTGTCTGGTAGCGATTATTTTCTTGATTTTGAGCAAATATCTGATCATTGCCAAAGAATTCAGCCACATTAGTTGACTAACCATTTCTGATGTGGGGCCCTGTAACGGTCCATTTAACAATTTTAATCTGATCAAAATCACAACCAGACAACCCCTTATTGACTCTCTATTTTGGTTGTCTCCTTTCTTTTAGTTTCATAACATTATCTTAATTATTGATTGATTATAATTTATAAGTTATGAAAATTCACGTGTTAATAATTGGATTTTGAATTTTTAACATTGTCTTTTTATTTATTAATTTAAAAAATTAATTAATATTGTAAAATAGTAGATGCTTATTCACTTTTTAAAGATTTTTAGTGACTCCTATACATATATCCTATAGCAATCTCTCTCTCTCTCTCTCTAATAATATAATACCAGACCAGTTTCTAGTGCACCAGATTAACGTACGACATTATAAGCACAAGATACAACTCCTCTTTGACCTTTGAACATTATCTGCGTCGTCCGAACGCCAGTACAGTCGGTTATACTTGTACATTCATATATACATACACACAGGGCTCTCGAGTTCTCTCCATTATTCATTCACCGTTGGACAAGCAGTCTCTTATAATGGAAGACAACCATCCCGCTGTCGCCGCCGACGACGGTGCCTCCACCGGTACCGTGGAACCGAAGCCTTTACAATCAAAAAGTTGGGCCGACATAGCTGATGAGCCCGATCCGGAGCAAGAGCAAGCCGGGCCCTCGGATGAAAAAACTGACGTTCAGTTGGATTCACTTGCCATCGACGAGTCCAAGAGAGTCAACAATAACCTCACCGATCCTGATGATTCAAGAATTGAAGCTGTATGACCTGTCGTTTACCGTACAATGATTATAAATTTATTTGTGTATTTGTGGGTTTGAATTCTGGGTTTTCTTTAACTTTCTTTCTGAAATTAAAGGTTTTGAGCAGGTTTTAGAGACTATTCACAATCTGTTAGATTTTAGCGTTTTATAAATATTGGTATTTTTAGTTGATTTCTGAATTTAATTAACTTTACGCTTTTGTACAATATTGCAATGGATCGAACTCTTGAGGTTTTTGGTTGAATATTAGTGAAATTGTGCGTCAACTTGGACTTTGTTTTCATGTTAAAAAAGTTGTATAACATTTCATTTCTCACTCCTTCAATAATTATTTGAAGTTTTCATTTAAATTCTCCGTACTTTAAAGGTTTGATTTGGGTGTAGATTTAATTTTTTTCAGGAACTCTGCTAATTTTTTCTGCTCTGTCCGCATTTCACTGTTAGTTTTCTGTTAGCTCTTATATATTGAAATAGACACATGTTAGGATGAAGATTGTACTCGTTTGGTCCCTCTGGGATATGCTCATTTGGGATATTGATATTGAAATGTAGGTTACATCTGATGACACTCCATATACATCAGCTAAGAGATTTGAGGACATAAATCTGTCGCCTGAATTATTGAAGGGTCTGTATATTGAGATGAAGTTTGAGAGGCCTAGTAAGATTCAGACTATTAGTTTGCCAATGATCCTAACTCCTCCGTACAAGAATTTGATAGCTCAGGCTCACAATGGGTCTGGAAAGACCACATGTTTTGTGCTTGGTATGTTGAGCCGTGTCGATCCAAACCTCAAGGCTCCCCAGGCACTTTGTATCTGCCCCACCAGAGAATTGGCCATTCAGGTTTGTTGATTGTCATTTTTGGTAATTTTGTTTCTTTTTTCCAGCTTGCTATGGTACTTGGAAGGAGGAGGTGGGGATGAGAAGATGGGATCACATATACTTGAACATATACTGGCATACATTTTCAGTTATTTATATTTGATATTTGAACCACTGAAATTAGCCGTTTCTTGGTCTGCCATTCTAGTTAAATTGATTTAAGTTGATAGCAAACTGATTGTCATAGACAAAAAATGCTATTAAGTCTTGAGGGTTTCTATTTGAATTTGAGTGTCTATGTAAACTCATGAAATATGATGGGTGGCTACCAATCTCAGTTCCATCAAAGGTTTGAAACTCGAGCCACATAGTATGGCTCTGATAAATAGACGCATGTAAATAGGTGCATGAATTCTGTTGCTGTGTGAAGCTTTAATATGAACGTAACTAGTGAGTTTTCCTAGTTTGATAAATAAAATGAGTAAATCCTGCAGAATATGGAGGTGCTCCTCAAGATGGGGAAATACACTGGGATAACTACAGAATTAGCAATACCATCAGATTCCGCAAACTACATACCAATTCAAAAGAGGCCACCTATCACAGCACAAGTAATTATTGGCACACCTGGTACAGTAAGTAAGTGGGTAGTAGCAAGGAAACTGGGAGTGAGTCAAATGAAGATTCTTGTTTTTGATGAAGCGGATCACATGTTGGCTGAGGTAAATTAACTCCTACCTATACATACAATTACTCATTTTCTTCTGTTTTCTGCTTTGTTGGTTGTCTTTATTGAGATTTTTCAGTTATGTCTTTGAGCTGCTGCGTGCTCTTGTTCAAAACCTCTTAAAAACCTTTTGCTTCTCTAAACTGTAATTTGAGATCAATGAGCCAGATACTTGGTGAAGTTGGAAATTTTTTTGATTGTCGATTAGCACCAAGATATACTTGAGATCCTCTCCATACACATGCATTCTTGCTTACTTTGAGGAGCGAGGGGTTGAAAATTGATATGATCAACTGTTATTGTGTAAAAAGAAAAAAGAAAGCCGGAAGATATACTTCAATTTGATTGCTCATGCATAAGGATTTTTCTTAGTATTTGATCCATGGAAGGTGTTTGTCTCTCCTGCTGTTTCATTTTTGATATGAATTGTATTGTATTCTTGACTTGACTGTGTTGCGTTTCAACTTTGGACGATCAGAGGATTCATTATCTTCTTAACATTGAAGATGTTCATATGTTAAACGCTAAATTTGGTGTACTAATCACAGTTTTTGCTGTCTCATGTCACATGGAATTTACTTCTTATGTGACAGTTCGTGCAAAGATTCCCTGTGATTACATGCAGTGGGAGGATTATGACAAACAACAAACTAAGCTTTATTTCCATTAGAAAGATGGAGGATAATTATTTATTGCTAAAAATTTCTAATGTATTTGATTGATACCTACCGAAGTTATGTACTCCTATTAATTGAATATATTATTTTCTTATGCTTGAGAAATAAATGGCAGTCAATTGAAGATCTGCGTTCTTTCTTAATTTTGCTGATTGGGTGAATCTTTTTGGTATATGTAGAGTGGCTTTCAAGATGAGTCCGTGAGGATAATGAAGGCAATTCAAAAAGGCAATTCCAATTGCCAGGTTAGCTAATGTTACTGCATATTTTGAAATGGTTCTATGACGAAATATGCTACAATAATTGTATTTGCTCTTATGCTGTTCTCTTGCTTATGTTAATTGCTTTCTGAACGAGTGTTGTCTACTTCTTGATGACATGAACATTGATGAAAAGATCAGCTTTTTTTGGTTTCTGCCTCCTCCATACAACTTCTTTGAATTGCAATAATAACCTTATTCAGATACAATGCTGTCTGTGTCAGGACCATCTTCTGTATATAATATAATATGTGGTGTGACTATTTAACAGCTGAACTGGAATTAACAACTTGCCTATTACGAGTTTCTAGCTGATGGCTTTACCATTAGGAATGTCTAACTAAATACATAGAAGGGAAGATTTCAATATATAGTAACTTGAAAGCACATATTTAAAATAATTCTTGCTTTTTTAATTGTCAACTTCATGTACGTCCTTAGTGGATTGCGTATTTGACCTTGTTTTTGTTGCCTGCAATTGTCACCAGGTGCTCCTATTTTCTGCAACATTTGACAATGCTGTCAGGGCCTTTGTCTCTAAAATAGTCAAGGAAATATTTATTAGAGACTATAACCAAATGTTTGTTAAAACGGAAGAACTATCTTTGGAGTCTGTCAAACAATATAAAGTGCAGTGCCCGGAAGAGCTTTCAAAGATTATGATCATTAAAGACAAAATATTTGAAATAGGAGAGAAGGTCGGGCAGACAATCATATTTGTCCGCTCAAGGAACAGTGCATCTATGTTGCACCAAGCTTTAGTCGAGTACGGATACGAGGTTACAACCATTCAAGGGGCCTTGAAGCAAGAAGATAGGGACAGAATAATAAAAGAATTCAAAGAAGGATTGACTCAAGTTCTTATATCTACCGATCTTCTTGCTAGGGGTTTTGATCAATCACAGGTGATTATCTCTTCTTCTACTGTTATTCCTAATTCTTAACTTAATGATTTCTATTTCGTATCCCGAAGTTGTAGAAGGTGACAATTTATTTCCCCAGGTCAATTTGGTTGTCAATTATAATCTTCCTGTAAGGTATGACAATCCTATGGAACCTGATTATGAGGTATACTTACATCGGGTTGGTAGAGCTGGGCGCTTTGGCCGCAAAGGTTATTTCTCGTTCTGATTTTATTTTTTATTGCTTAATTTGTTCCCATTTTATTCCTTTTAATTGTAGGTTATGAATTTTCTTGTTGAATATAAAATTGCTTGAATGCATTATTTCCTTTGTTCACCCAGTGATTTTCTGTTCAAACCCCTATTTAATAATGTAATGTAGTAGTCTGAATTCATAATATATGAATAAATGTTTTTCCCTGGAAGAAGGGATTTGTATCAGCCTGATTATATATATATACACTCTTTTTCTATGTAAATTCTGCAGTATGACACTCTTTTCGTAATTTAACAGGTGCTGTATTTAACTTGCTTTGTGATGATAGAGATAATATGATCATGGACAAGATTGAGCAACACTTCAACGCTCAAATAACTGAGGTGCATCTTTGTACTACTCTTGTGGGCAGAGTTTAGGCCATGACTTCTCATGAATATTCTAATTTTGCAATTAGTATATCCTAAAATGGAGATTTTTAGTAGATTGCTTTACAATTGTTTGTCCATATGATTTTGACAAGTTCTCAGGGTAGTTTTCTGAATCACGGTATATAACATTTTCCAACATTATGTGATGCAGTTGGGCTCGTGGAAAAGCAACGAGGATTTTGAGGATGCTCTCAAGAAAGCCGGGTTGCTCTGAATGTTGGATGCACATTGGGGGTCGCAATGCATTTATAGTTATCTGTGCTCTACGTCGGATTTTTTGTTTTTTTGTTTTGAGCTCTAGAAGTCACGGATGGGGATGCACTTCTGTGCTTGCATTATTCGAGAAACAACACTGAACTTCACCTTTTGTTTTCATACTATGTATTATACTTATAAGCACAGGTTTTTTGGCGCTGAGTTCAGTGTATTAAAATTTTGAATCCTAGATAGGTTTGGCTTCCTTATTTTCTTCCTGGTTCTTTTAATTGGTGTTCATTTTGAATCGTATGTACCACCATTGAGGTCTTGCCTCGGACATTACTTTTGATTGCCGTGGCTCATACTCTGCATCGCATCCTATGCCTTGGGGTCTTCGTGTTTTATACTTGCTGATCAAGCCCCCGTTTGAGCCACATTAAAATTTTTATTTTCATTTTTCTACTTATTTTCAATCACACATTATTCAATAAAATAATATTTTTCATCACATCAATAACTTTTCCTTCTTTTTCAATCACACATTCTTCATCAATCTACTATTTCAAAATATATTATTCCAAAATAATATGGCTCAAACACACCATAAATTAAAGTTCATTGGGAGGCCCTCCTTCTTGAAATTCTCGAGATGCAGGCTGTTATTAAAATATTCATATTTCTCACCCATTTATTTTTATTTTTATTTTAAATACAATTTAAAATTTAAAATTATAAAAATATGATAAACATGTTTGATAGAAAATAAAATCCAAATTTTAATCTAAATTAAAGTCAAAAATTAATTTTAACCACACATTGCATGAAATCTACAACTTTTCAACTATATATTTCATCAACTTTTATCAAAATCTATTGAAAATATCCCCACCAAACATGAGCAAAAATAAAAGTCAAGGCCAAGGGTTCAAAAAACAAATATGAAAAAAATACATAACTACCAACCATCGAAGAAAACTTACAAATTTGACAAACTTGTGGAATTCTTTTCAAAAATTAAATATATTTTATTAATTAAATAGATAATTAAATAAGTTAAGATTACAATAACATAAAATTTATGGTTACAATTACGTATTAGTCACAATTACAGAACGTCACATTCACAAATCACAAATTTCAAATTTTATAGGTCACAACTTATCTATGGGTTACAAATTATCAAATTAATAGATCATGACTTATTTATCGCTACAAATTAACTGGTTACGAGTAATTTATCATTCACAATTTATCACAACGTATTTCTCGATCATAAATTGTCAAATTAACTGGTCACAATTACCCAATTAAATAGTCACAAATTACCATTCATCTCCCCACCTCACACTATCTCGTTCCACCACTGACGACACCAACCCAAACATGCCACCTCATCAGATCCATAACCCACCACCACCACAATCTATCCCCCCCATCTTTTAGACACACCACCGCCACAAATCGCAACAACAATAACCATTACTCCTACACCTGATCCCGATCCATCGCACCACCATCATCACATTGCACCAACACCACAACCGCACACAACTATAATAGACTACATCAACAATCACACACCTTTACGAATAATTTATCATTCACAATTTATCACAACGTATTTCTTGATCATAAATTGTCAAATTAACTGGTCACAATTACCCAATTAAATAGTCACAAATTACCCATCATCTCCTCACCTCACACTATCTCGTTCCACCACTGACGACACCAACCCAAACACGCCACCTCCTCAGATCCATAACCTACCACCACCACCACCACCACAATCTATCACCCCCACCTTTTAGACACACCACCACCACAGATCGCACCAACAATCACCATTACTCCTACACCTGATCCCAGATCCATCGCACCACCATCACCACATTGCACGGACACCACAACTATAATAGACTACACCAATAATCACCACCATCATTTACACCCATCCCCAGATCCACTTCACCACCATCACCACACTGCACCATTAGTACAACTGTACATACCACAACACAGCACCAAAATAGATCGCACAAACCATTACCACCACTACCTACATCCCACCCCAGATCCACCACACCACACCACACCACACCACACCAGCACCATCACTGTACACACCACCTCATTACCACTACACAATCAACAATCCACCATCCCAAAATTAGAAGAAGAGATAAACAAAAAAATAGTTGGGACGGGAATATGGAGAGAAACAAAAAAGAAGTTGGCATCCCCAACTTGTACGTGGCGGATCAGAGGCAGATCGAAAAATGTAGAGGAAAAGCCTTCAACGAAAAGGTCAGTGAGGGGGAATAGTGCGGTTGAGCGTACGCACGATCGTGCTTAGTTGTCGTGAAACAGTCAATGCCAGATAAGTGAGGAAGGTGCCAATGATGAAGGAAGTGGATGAAGCTTTTATCTTTTCTTGTGTTCTAGAATGAATTAAGGCTAGGGTGGGTTGTGGTGCGGAATTAGGTTTGGTGGGCGGATGGAAATTTTTTAAAGAGAAAATTTTGTACCTAATTGTTGAAATGAGAAGTTGAAAAGTATGCATGGGGATAATTTCCTCAAAAATATTTTACCAGTGTAAAATAAAATTGGGCTTTGATTGGTCAGTGTTGACTACCTTTTTAGGCTCCTAGTAGGGGACATTTTGCCATCCTTGTATCGTATTCCACAATTTTCATTTTTTATGAAATATTGAGTACCTGTTAGGTTTAGCTAAAAATCTTATTTTTAATAGGTTTTGATAAAAATTGATGAAATATGTGATTGAAAAGTTTGATAAAAGTTGTGAATTTCTTTAAATATAATTAAAATTGATGATTGACTTTGACTTAAATTTTATCAACTTTTTAAGCCACACCAAGTGAAGGCTAAATAAAGTATGTATTTTCCTTTTAATTCTCCTTACTAATCTATTTATCATCAATTTCATAGGGCTAACACAAAAATAAAAATAAAAAATCACATTTCGGCCTCTGTGTCCGGGTGAAAGCCTTTGTTGTAAAATAAACAAGATACCA
>CAIGRT010023903.1:0-12355 GCA_903798405.1 Fraxinus platypoda | reverse complement strand
ATGAAACTATGGTGTATGAAGAGGTAAGATAGGTCTCCAATGTGTATCCCTTGTTCTCTATTTATAAGAGCTAGAAAATAGGTTAAAATCGCGTCCAATTTGGTTTCCAAAAGAGTTTGAATCACGAAAGGAAACTAAAGATTCGTCTGTGAAAAATGCCCATGCGCGCACACCAGTATTAGTGTTGCGCGCACACTGTAGAACCAAATGAATCTCGAGTTTGGGAAAATAGTGACGTGCGCGCTATGAATTGCCCGCGATCGATATTTTGGTCATAACTTTCTCCACAGGTATCCGATTGAGCTTATTCAAAATGCGTTGGAAAGGTAATTAAAATATCTACAATTCTTATAGAAATATATTTTTTTCCAATTCGAACGTTTTCTATCCGAAAAATGGGTCTCAAGTTAAAGCTAAAAATCCGGAGCATAACTTCTTCGGCTGAAAATTGATTTGTGAAAATACTTCCACTATATTTTACTCATTTGACCTCCAATTGCATCCAATTGATCCTTTATGATCTTCAATCATCGTTTTGNTCGGCTGAAAATTGATTTGTGAAAATACTTCCACTATATTTTATTCTTTTGGCCTCCGATTGTATCCAATTGATCCTATATGATCTTCAATTATCGTTTTGTGGTCCGAATCATCTATTGAATGTTTACACTTTGATCCCAAAACTTTAGATTTCCTTCGTTTTCACACATTTTTCATTCCTTTCTTCCAAATTCATCAATTTGCATTGAGTTTAACCTAATAAACATAATTAACACAAAATTCAGGTATAACTCATCCAAATCACTAACAAATACTCTAATTTAATGGCCTAAATAAGTGTACAAAATACACTTATCAATTCATATAGAAAGGTCAAGAATGCGATTAAGTATGGTAAGGACACATTAACACTGAGATTGTTATTATTCTCTTAGAAGTAAAGAGATGGGGATTAGGACTGAAAAGGAAGATAAAAAGATTGGTGAGTTATACATGATAAGGAGTAGAATGAAGTTTAAACATATGAATTTGGGTAGAGCTCAACAAAGTAGTGATTCGAATTGTGACTTGATTGATGAGGGTGGTAAGAAGAAGGGCAAGGGTTGAGACGAGTCCGGTGGTAAGTAGTGTTACAGCTATGGTAAGTCTAAACACTTTGTGAGGGGTTATCTCAAGAAGAAGGATAAGCAAAAGAGTAAGATAAGAGGTGAGACGAATGTGGTTATAGGGTCGAGTACTGACTCTAGTGAGATTTATTAAGAATAAACCTAGTTATTATATGTGCATCCGTGTGTAATCCTTTCTGAATATGTGTGATTACTTAATTTTGTTGCATGATTATATGTTGCATTTCAATGTGTTTAAATGTGCATTTGCATAAATTTGAGAGCTATCTAATTACTTGGTGTAATTGTTTGCATGCAGAGTAAGTTAGGATGCATTAGCAGTAAATGTGATGTATGTCTTTTGGTGATGTGGAGTATAGATGCCTAGGGTACATTGGTGCTGTATACCGGGAATGTGGAGTTTGATATTTGGATCACGAGTGGAGAGGTGATTAAATATTGGAATCTTTTATTTGTGAAGACCATGTACATGTGGAGTGTGAGAGAGACACTTATATTACTTCTGTTAGATGGAGACCAATTATCCACTTATGTTGGGAAAAATGATGTAATGATAGAGGATTATTCCGCAGACTTAGGATCTATTGTGGTTTACCGTAAGACATAAGTTGAGTGATCAGTCTAGTGAGCACGGTGAGTGATGAGAGGAGATATGTGTTCTCGAGATATGAGCAATACAGAATATGATAAGATAAGTATGGTGAGATCTTTTCATGGGGTCATTTATGCATTTTAATTGATTAACTTAGTGTTAATATATTGTTATGTGTGAACGTATTTTGAAAAGATCCATGTGTTATCCTATGTTATATCTTCATCACATGATTATTTGCTCTTGATTGTTTACTGTTATTATCTATTTCTACTTGGGTGTTCTTGACCTTAGCCCTGAAGAATACATAGAGCAAGTATGGTATGTGTTTCGGGTCTGAAACATGAGGCAAGGTCTGTGATCCTAATTTTATTGTCACCTTGATTATGCAAATACTAGTTGTGTGTTTTGATTGCTTGCAGACTGATTGTGTATTAAGATGGAGATTTGATACCCAATGAATCCTGGACTATGATGTAAACGTTGGATTGAATTTCATAAGCATTGGCCAATAATGAAATTGGTACCATTAACTAAGTCCAAAGGCTCAACATGAAAACAATATGGACTCACGGTCTACATATATTTACTTATTGGATGACTTTAAATCTTGGCTCATTTAACCATTTTATTGGTTCAACTAAAGTCTAACATATCATATTTATATTCTGCTCTTGACCTAGCCATTTTGTGTGTGATGTGTGTATGAAAAGAAAGAAAAAACGTGTGCTTGGGGAGAGAGAAATCAGCAGCCTGCTTTGGTGAAAAAATGTGTGGCTTCTCCTTGATTTTGGTCTCTTCTTTTGTCTTCTTTCGTTGTTTTTCTTCTTGCCTTTGTGGTTACAAATCAACATCACAATCTTGTTATTTGTGGGTGAGATTGAGAAGCAACATAGGTAAATATTGGTTGTCGGTTGGAACCGTTTGGATTAATTGTTTGGTAGAGAAAGGTAACGTGAAAGTGAGCCCGAAAAATACCTTTTTGAAGATTCTTGACGTGATTTTTCCGCGACACGCCTATTGTGGCCCCAACAAAATCAAAATTTTCTCATTTCATACAGGATCCCTTGATTTGATCTCAGCCCTCATCTTCAATGCCTCCAACAATTCCATCACTGCATTAGTTTGAAATTTTTAGAGTATCTCCAATAGACTCTCTATTTTTAAGAGCATATTCTATCATTTGGAAAGCATCTATAAATTTAGAGAGTTAAAATTTTGAAGTACTTCAACGAGTTCTTTATATTTAACACTTAATTTTACTACTCCCAAAAAAATATTTATTATTTTTGTTTATTTTTTTATTTTAACTAGATTTTCTTTAGATTATTTTGTTTTTTTTTTTACATTGAAAATTGAAATATTTTGAATGCATTTAATTATAGAGAGCGGGCCAAAATTAAAATGTTAATTTAAAGACTCTTTGAGCATGATTTTAAATGTTGACTCTTTAAAATAGAGAGCATCTCATGTTTAAAGAGTCTTGGAGATGCTCTTATACATGTTTGGAAGACTAGGAAGATGATGTAAGATATTTTGACATTTTTCATTATTTCAAAGTTACGTAATAAAGAAAACTGATCAAAAGTCCGGATCCATTCGATCAACCTCTTGAAAATGAGCCTGGTTGTGGAAGATGACTATGAAAAGCCTCTACTAATTACTAATTGAAGCATGCCTGTCTTTTTTCCTGAATATTGACATTTGATATGCTGGTCCCACAACTTCTCTAGACTCTACTTATAAACAACTATTTTATCAAAAAATATATAACTATATAAAATAATTTTAATTGAAAATAAGTTAAGTAGAACTGCCAAATAAGCAGTCCCAATAATAGAATAGAAACAGTTCTGTAGCTTGATAGTTAATGCAAACATAAATATGATATTTGTTGTTGGTATTGGACCTATCATTGAGTGACACTGTGAAGTTTCTTTGCCACAGCCAATAGACATCAGAAAAATGGTTGAAGTTAAGGTAATAGATGAACTAACCTCTCCTCTGCTCACAGATTCTGTATCTTCATCTGCAGAGTCCTCTCACAGTAACTCCACAAAAAGAACAGGTTTGTTCAGTATTTTGATTTTATGAAGAAAATGGTTTCTTATTAGAAAAGACAGAATTTTGGATTGTGTTTCTTATTTGATTTTGTTTATATGTGAAGGAACTGTATGGACAGCAATTGCCCATATAATAACAGGAGTTATAGGGTCTGGGGTGCTGTCACTGGCATGGAGTATCGCTCAGCTGGGGTGGATTGCAGGCCCAATATGCATGGTGGTGTTCTGTGTAATGACTATAATTTCTTCAAACCTGCTTTGTGATTGTTACAGATATCCTCATCCTGAAATTGGGCACATCAGAAATAGGTCTTTTGCTGAAGCTGTGAGGTGTTACTTAGGTAAATTGCATTTAATAGTTTATATTCGAGCTATTTGTGCCCCAAGATATGCCTTGTATATAGTATCAAATTTTCTTTCTGCAGGCAAGAAGAGCTCTTGGATCGCAGAAATATTCGTTCAAGAAGGCTATTACGGTTGCGGGGTTGCTTATACCATAACATCAGCTATCAGCATGAGGTTCTTCATCTAATTATGGTTGATTACAACTTCAGGATTCGAAATCAAGAATTCAATATATATGTTTGCTGCTCTGCTTTGAATATGCTCAACCAAATTCAATACTAGTGTTATGTTTTTGTGAATACTGCGAAGGAAATTATAATTGACGTACTTCTAGTTTTGACATACATATTATGGTTGATTACAACTTCAGGATTATAAATCAAGAATTCAGTAACTATTTGCGAAAGGGAAAAGGTCTGAACGAGAGTATCTCAGAAAATCAACTAATATAGTTAAGATGGAAATAATAGAGTTGTGAATATTGACCTTCAACTGTTTCCTTCCTTTTTTAGGTTTTGCAGAGTTGTAAAATGGCTATATGCTATGGATAGGATCTTGGTCTGAGAGTGTTTTGCAAATTCGAGTATCTTAAAAAATGCAACAGAATGAATTGGAATGTTGGTCCACCCAAAACATTAGGAATAAATTCTGGGAAGATCAAGTAAAATGTATGAAATCCATTATATCAGAAATTTATAAGATCATCGAATTACTCAACTAAGTGTGAATTCGTTTTGCAGTGAATTCTTTGTGACCTAACTCAATGCAAAAACTTACTGAACTATGGTCATTCACCCTGAAAAATTAGGATTTGGCCACTCTTTTGTTAACTCCTTTAAGAATAAGAATGTTAACTATCTCGATTTAGTAGTTCTTATATGCAATTTTTAATATTTGATCTCCCAATCTGAATGTAATAACCATGTTGAAGAAGGGTAACAGCCATTGAAGTTATATAACACTGTATATTGCTCCCACCTTTGGTTTCAATATCTCTAGATATCCATGTTTCTTTATTCGTTTGTCATGTTTGGTTGTTTACTCACAGCAGATAGCAACTAATTGAGTTTTTGGTTCTTGTTATAAGTATGACTTATGGTGATATTTTGTTTGTTAAGGGCAATTCTTAAATCAAATTGTTACCACAAGGAAGGACTCGATGCTTCATGTGAATATGGCGATAGTTTCTTTATTTTTCTATTTGGAGTTGTTCAAGTACTATTTTCTCAGATACCTGACTTTCACAACATGGAGTGGCTCTCGATAATTGCTACAATCATGTCCTTTTTATATACCTTCATTGGACTCGCACTCAGTTTCGCAAAAGTTGTAGGTACCTTTCATTTCAACATTACTAGACATCAGCCAATCATCTTAGTTTGAATTCATTCTTATACAAGAACATTAGCGGAGCATAATTTAATATGCTTGCCCGATAGATCAATCCATTATTTCTATGTTTAGCCTTTTGAGATGGCAATGCAGGAGATGGAGAAATCAAGGGAGATATTAGTGGCGTATCTACAGCTTCAACGGCTCAAAAAATGTGGCTCTCCTCACAAGCACTTGGGGATATTGCTTTTGCTTTCTCATACAATACAATTCTTTTGGACATACAAGTAACGAAATAGTACTAGCCATTGTTTTGATTTTGAAGTGAAATGCCAAAGCTAATGACTAACTTGCAAATATAGGATACTCTAAAGACACCTCCATCAGAAAACAAGACAATGAAGAAGGCGTCAACTACAGCTATAATTATTTCCAGCATCTTCTCTCTCTGCTGTGGGTGTTTCGGATATGCTGCTTTTGGCAATCAGGCGCCTGGAAATCTATTAACGGGCTTTGGATTTTATGAACCATACTGGCTTATCGACTTTGCCAATGCATGTATAGTTCTTCATCTTGTGGGAGGATATCAGGTATTTCATCGTATTTACAGATTGTGGCATCATGTTGTTACTTGATCATAAGTGTATGGATCGTTTGGACCAATATTGCAAATGTATCTGTATCCACTTTGGTTACTGTCTTATCGAAGTTTGAGGGATGTACTTTGTAGGAAAGTGTCAATTTTCATCAGCTTGGATAATGATATCTGCTGCACATGTTTGGCTCTTGCAGATCTACAGTCAGCCATTGTTTGCAGTAACTGAGAGATGGATTTCAAAGAAGCATCCGAATAGCGAATTTGTGAATAAAGAACACAGAATTAAGCTCCCATTACTGCACGATTTCAAGTTGAATCTTTTTCGGCTTTGCTTCAGAACTGCATACGTTGCATCTACAACGGGAGTGGCTATTCTTTTTCCTTATTTCAACCAAGTTTTAGGAGTTCTTGGCGCTTTGAATTTTTGGCCTTTGGCTATATATTTCCCTGTGGAAATGTACCTTGCACAGAATAATATACGAGCTTGGACAGGAACATGGACCATTCTTCAAGCTTTCAGTATACTTGGCCTTCTTTGCAACATTATAGCTTTAGTCGGGTCGATAGAGGGACTCATAAGCAACAGATTGAGTTAGGGAATTGTTGATTTGTAGCTAAATGCTTTTGTTGGTTGATTCTAGTGAATATGTTCGAATGGCTTTTAATGGTTGCACTGAAAACGTACAAATGACATATGGTTACCAGTAATGAATCCAGACTTGACACAAATGGTGTGTTTGGCATACCGTTGTAGCGGAGATTGGATTATGATGACGAGGTGTATCACCGTAATAGTGTTATTTATATACCGAAACAAGTAATACAGGTGGAATTCCGTGCAATTTGGTTCGTCTCATTCGACGGATTTTTCTTCATTCATAATTTAACATGCTTATTGCCTCATTTTGAGTTAGGATGTGACAAGACATGGCACTTGAAAACCTATTTATGAAAAAGTAGGGGTATTAAATTCTGAAAATGTTGTATTAAAGTAATAATTTTATACATAAAATATTTAATTTTGAAAAGGATATCGAATATTATCAATTGTTAATTTTTTATAGTAAGAATTAAAGCAAGAAATTGTATTAATATTTAGTTTAAATTTGAACTCGAAATTAGGTTAATTTTTTAGTTCAAGCCCATAAAAAGTAAATAATAATTGTGCAGTTCTTAATTTGTATTTTTTAGGTTCCACCAAGCCACGACGAACGGGTTAAAATTCCACTACGAAAATAGAAATGGAAAATGGATGAATATAATAGAGGAGGCAAATACATGACCTCGAGCCAAAGCTACGAAAACTAGAAGCAATAAATGAGGATGTACTCGATCATATACAAAAGTGAAAAACCAAAGAAAATAGACTAAAGGCATCTATCAATTTGTACATGAGCACGAAGGTATCTGGACAAGTAAGGAGATCCATACTCCTAGTAGCAACATCTCTCACATCCCTCTATGGCCAGTGAGTCGGCAATCTGGTTCCTCGCAATAAACAACGTAAAATAGGCTGCGGACTCACTAGCTGCATAGAATTTGAGCGACGTGAACATCTAAACTTGTTCTGACATCTTCGTATACTTATTAGTTATTTCAAAACGTTTCCTAAAGTTTCAATTTTCAAAATGCATTCGAAATAGAAACACTAGCATCTTAGAAGTTTCAATGTAGCCTAAATCAAAAGTCTTCAACCTAAATATTATAGCCAATAAATTCTTTGTCAATCTGGGTATGCTAAATTAATGAAAATAGACTATTTTGTGCCATTGGTTACAGAAGGCAAAATGTTATTTTATCAATGTTTATCAGAAAAAGAAAGTTCAACGGCCAAAATTATGTCATTTTTTGTGTAGACCTTTCTCTTTTGACTTCAAGGAATAATTATGAACTTTTTTCTACGCTTAGCTGTTCTGTACTTGGACGTAATGAATTACTTATAACTCTATTTATAAGTCACTCATAGTGCAATGTACATTATTTTTTAATTTTTAATTTTTTTTTTTTGAATTTTTCTAGAATTATAATGTTTGTTTGTTATTGAAAGATTGATGAAAGTTGTAAACATTTCAATAGACATAAATTTAGTATCGTGATATTAAACTGTTGTGATCCATAATTCTGTGGGTCGTAAATTTTATTATACATAATTACTGAATTTTTGAGGATTTGTTGTCGATTAAAAAATTTATTTTTAACTGTACATTCCTTCTTACTCGCAGAAAGCAAGTATTTTCCATCTTTGCACTATTTGAAAATTTTGGGACTATAGCTACAATTAATTTTTTAATTTTGTCTTCTCCTCTTTTTGTTTATTTAAAGAGTAGGATAAATTTGTTATTTTACAAGACTTTATGTAGAAAATAGACAAATATATTGTATTTGACATTGTTTGGTTGATCCGTATTGCATCAAGATGAAAGGTTGGAGGTATTGCGCAAAACCAGTGAGATTAGGGGATATTTCGTCAATTATTCTAAAATTTATGTGAGAAACCATTGTCATATATCTCATCACCATGCACATTTGCATTGACTCTCCTAAAGAAGCTCATACTCACCAAATCAGCCGTTTTACATTTAAATTAATATGGAAAATGGCAAGAAATTGCATAGTAATCACGAAGCTCGTAATCTCCTACAGGAAGATCATAGTCATTATTCAGTTGGATATTGATGAATCATGTCCGAATTGAAAAGGTCACAAAACTAAGTATTGGGAATCACTGCATACGTGATGCATATATATTTCATGAGATCCACGACTTGTCATTATATATTTCAACAATTTTTATTAAAATTTGTTAAAAATATTTAGATACAACAAATAGGGGATACATACCAAACATGTTCTCCATACCAAGCAAGTCTTCAGTCGATCTTCACTGATGAGAATAGGTAATGGACAAAGTAGAATGATACAAGGAAACCTATTGTGCCAGTAGAAAGCATGATTGCAACTGCTATTATCAGGGAGTAGCCGAGATATAGTATTGCCGACACTGGCCCACTCAAACTCTGGAGCTCAAAAACCAGATAAATGATGGAGTACAAGAACACGTAAAGGGAAACAGAACCTGATGCGTAGAATGCTTTCCACCACCACATCCAATCCTCGACGCAGAGATGCATGTATGTGAGGACAACAGAAACTTCAGCACAAACAGTAATCAACAAAATAAGTACAATAAGAAGGAAGCCAAAGACGTAATAGAATCTTCCAAGCCAGATGCTAGAAAGGATGAAGAAAAGTTCGATAAAGAGGGTTCCAAATGGAAGAGTTCCAGCACCAAGAATAAGAAGCCATGACGGATATTTGTGTGCAGGAATCTCTCTAGGGATTTGATTAGTTCGAACAGGATACTGAATAGGTTCAGCTTGGGTGCCCAAGAATCCTCCTAAGAGAGTTAGTGGCACTGAAATGCAGAACCAGAGAGAAAAAAGTATGAAATACAAAGAAATGGGAATAGCTCCAGTACTCCTGCTTCCCCAATGGACGAAATTCAATGCTGTGAGAATAACAAATACAATTCCTGGAAAGAAGCATGCTATTGACCAAGAAACTGAACTCCACCCATCAGAATGACCTTTGATAGTTCTCCACATACGTACACCAACATAACCAGCTGCAATTCCCAGGAAAAGGTAAATAATTATCATCCCCGTCAGCAACATACCCCGTGAAGCTGGTGACATGAAACCAAGAGCTGCAAAAACAATAGACACGACTGCCATCCCAGTGATCTGAACTCCATCTGCAACCATCACACAAAGTAGCTTCGAATGACTTGGTTCTCTGAACACATCACCAACAACAAGTTTCCATCCGGAGAGCTCCTCATTCATCTGAGCCTGAGATTCTTTGTCCAATTCATCATACTTTGTCAGATCCCTTCTCACAGTTCTCAAAAAGATGCCTGCCAAGAATAAAATTACTACCAATGAGCTGAGAATTGAGAACCAGTGAACACGGGCTCCGTCCATCTTGAGATAAGCATCCCATCGAGATGGCCATCTGATGTTGCTTTTCACAAACTCAACCTCATATGTAAATGAAACTCTCTCTCTCTCCCTTATAACTTGAGACTTGTCAAGTTCCTGTGGACAGCTTACTGTTGTAAAATTGTCATAAATGTTGAGTTTTGCCATCTTCTCAGGATCATATGTTACACTACAAGGGACAACCTCAAAACCAACAATCTCATACCCTGAAGTCTTATATTTATCTGCTTGAGAAATGAAACCCATACCTCCTTCCCCAGTACCAATTACTTCCACAGCAGCTCCTTCAGACTCGTGAATCAGGACCCTAAACTTGAGGTGGTTGATGATATAATAATCATTACTGTTGGCTGGAGTGTAGCCGATTGGAAACCCAGTCCACTGAATTTTAACCCCATTTTGGTCAGTATACCTAATGGCAGGCATATTATCAAGGATCATATTCACTTGATACAGATCACGTGTTCTCTGCTTCAAAAGTGTTACCTCATGCTCACTCAGAGGAGAAGTAGTACAGAGGTAAACAGACTCGTTCACATTCATGTGGAAACGGTATGGAGAGTTGTTAATCTGATCTCCCATGAGCAGTTCTCCAAGATTCTCAGCACGTTTCATTACTCCCCCTTGAGGTTTGCAATAAGGAAGACTGTAATAGCTGAAGGGAAGCTCAGTTTCAATTGAGGTCAAAGAATTCACAACGGTATATATTTTGTCCCCTGTTGAGTATGTATGCATGTAGCTTTCGGGACGATAAAACCCATTACATGCTTGAAATAAGAGAGTCAAGTACATGACAGCAGCATATTGTTTCTTCCTTGAAATCAAAGTCATAGCCATTGTTCAGGAGAAGGATATCAAAGCAACTATCCTCAAACCCGCTCACTCTAAGCCGCAATCGACAGTGTACACAACATCGGCATCAACTCTGAGAGGAAGGAATATTTTTCGCATCAGTATACTAGTTTCTTTCTACTTGGACTTCATAAAAAGGGAGCAAAAATTATAACTACAAGCTTTTCATTCACTCTTTTTGTTAATAATAAAATAAAGCCGCCTTCATATAAACCCAATGAAATTGAATGCTTTCAGCTCAAAAACTACACATTTATCAACCATATAAGTTTACTTAATTTCCAATCTAAGCAGATATAAGTATAAAGGAACTTATACCACTTATGTTATCGTATAGGAAGCAATTTCGTGCTATATATATGACGAAATTTAATTCAACTTTTCCAACTCAAAATTTTCCTTTGTGCTATCCAAATTATGCATAGGAATACATACATTTTCAATCAGTTTTCTTCCAAGGAATCCAACCTCGTTACTCCTTTGGAAATAAATACTTTGAAAAAGATTTTGTAAGGACGTCATATAATCTTAATTTAAAAAGTTAATTAACCAAAAATCAGAACAATTGCAAAAAAGCTCGAATCAAACATTCACAAATGTCAAAGTTAATTAACATAAAATAAATCAACAGAACAAATCAGGGTTTTTTACTAGTTTACCAATTTCATTGAACTGCAATGAATTCGAGCCGCTGGATTTCACAAGCAAAGATAGAAACACCTAAAAGAAATGGTGCAGGAGTACATCAAATCGATCTAATTAATATTACTCATATTTCAGAAGCGTGTCCACAAATATCCAGTAAATACAAATGATTGTTTATTCATAAAAAATACTCAGAAATCTGTGTTGGTAAAGCTACTTTTAAGTCAAAGTCAATAAGGTAATTGGGAAAGAAGATAAGAAGCAAATTGTTTCTTCATTGGTTTGAATGGGTCAAAAACGGTGGAGTATTTTTGCGAGATTTGTCAATGAATTTTGCTCCAACCACTCAGTACTCACACTGGCGGGCCCCACATGTTTTGAAAAAAATGAAAAAAAATACACCCCCACTCATGTACAGTGAGTGGCCTGGCAGTGAACCACCCCCTCTGTCCTGTACGCGGAGGTGTCAAGACGGACGAGTCGACCAAATCCGTGAAAACCGGCCCGCGGGCTTTGCGGGTTACACCTTCACGGGCCGCAGTTAACCCGCTGGCCCGTGAAAAAAAAAAATTAAAATTTTTTTTTAAAAAAAGTAGGTGTCAACCTAGTTGGGATGTACTTATGCTATAAATATTTGATAATATTAATTAGAAATACATTTAGCTGTTATTTGTTTAAGTTAAATTTAACTTTGCAAAGTTATAAATAATTCATATAACATTAAATTTGAATTCTATGTAAACATTTCTTGGTATAAATATGAATTTATCATTTTGTTCAATTCTTAGTTTACATTTAAC
>CAIGRT010023873.1:0-17635 GCA_903798405.1 Fraxinus platypoda | reverse complement strand
TTTGCTCGAGCCGAGCCCGAGCTTTGAGTTTCGACTCGACTCGTTGACATCACTTCACAATCTTGTATATAAAATAAGTGAATAATATTGACAGGTTTTTATTTATTATTGCAGATTACTAGGGGAAAAAGCCAGATTAGAAGTCATAAAGAACACCTCACATCTCCCGCAACTTGAATATGCAGCGAAGTTCAACAACCTCGTAAAGAATTTCTTGTGTGAATTGTCATGATTCTTATCTTTTACTTTGAAATTTGTAATAAAGTGTTTTGATTTTCTCGGATGAAGCTTCTGAAAACTGTCCAACGGCATTGTATTCAAGCTTTCAATAGGAATGCTAGGAAGATTTCTGGATTTGGAGGCGAAATTAATCTTTGAAAAAATTTCCTGTCACTAAATTAGGTTCTCATTGAATTCGAATCTTGCCCGCTTCACTGGTTGCGGTGAAGAAGTTCAGTACCCCGGAAGGCATACATTTTTCGTGGGATCGTTGTGCGTCTCTCCTCACAATGGTTGTCTCCTCACAATGGTTCATTTATTTTTTTTCATCAATCTTTCGTTAATTAGTACATCTTGTCACTAACGACGATTTTCATCAAAATTTCCGTTAAAAGAGAAAAAGACCTATTTATTCTTCATATTTTAAAGAAGAGAAAAATAAAAGTAAAAATAGAAAATAAAAACAAGATGTGTTAATTAGTGGAAGGCTACCGATGACAGTATGATGAAAAAATGTTTTAAGGACTTAAAAGCAAGAATAATAAAGATAAAGACTCTAAATAGAATTTAAATTTGGTATAAATATAACTAGCATTATTTATTTAACTATATCTAATAACCCTGCCAAACATAAGCGATATGGGTTTATTTTCATTTCATAAAATATTATTTTTAATATTGTTTATTTTTTAATTAACGAGAAGAAATATAGAAAGAATAATGTTATTTATTATTATAATGCTAGATAAATCACGGTGTCTACGGAATAAAGAGATTGAACAGTTCAATTATTACAAGAGATGAGGAGGACAGAAGAAAAATAAATATAAGGGATAATGAGTCGTCGTCGCATTTTAAATTCTAATGATAAATAGCATTGAAAAATGATAAAAGAAATTATAAATCCACTGACTTCTTGGCGCCACGCGTTGACGGCGTTGGAATGTGAAATTGTTTCCCCACGAGTCAAAAATGTCGTCAGTCGGACCCCCCCCCCCCTCCCAGTTTTTGGTGCCCATTTTCCTCTTCAGCTTTCTCTCCAAGAAACTCAGATCCACACTGCATTCCCTCCATCACTGTTTCCATCTCTGGTTAGTATATTTTACACTTTGTAGATTTTTATACACACGTGTTCTTATGTACTGTGCTTACATATATATTCATCTATTTATACACATGCATTCATATGAAGAGTGAAAGTTTCTTGAAAAAATTAATCTTGCAAGTGGGACAGATTAATGTTCTATTGGACTCAACGTAGGGATTTGAAATTGGTAGATAAGAATATGTATTAATTGGCTCGTAATTTAATTACTCGTTTCTTTTTTGGCAAGTAAAATTGAGACTTGAAAGCGTCGGCCATTTTTTTCTCTTTTTATACTCTTTAATGTGCCCAGCAGCCCACTATTCGACAAATAATCTTGAGGGTGCTCAATTTTCTAGCATTTGCAGGTTTTCAAGAATTGTGAAAATATAACATTCTTATCTAAAATGAGTTTTTTAAAAAAACTACTGGTATTTTAGTTTGCCTTTGATATGGTGGGAAACTGAACATTGTAGAAAAAACGGTGGCATATATTTGGAAGTGATTAGGAAATTGGATGTAGACACTAAATGCCATTTGTAGGAATATGTAAGGGCTAAAACTGTTAAGTCATCAAGTATTGGTCTTTCCATCTATATATTAACTAGATTGATTGAATATTTATATTATGGCAGTTCGAATGCTTTTGAAACTTGGTCATCGAGTTTTACAATATGTTCTTCACGGGATTTGTTGAATATGGAGATTGTAACAATTATACTGCATCTCATCACTCATTATTTCCTTGGTAATAAAATTTTAGACCATATATATTGTGTTGCAAGGTTGGCAAGCACGATTACTTAAATCAAGAAAACAAGATTTTGATTGAACTTGTAAATTGTGACTTGGTCAAGCCCTATCTTGGAGGATTGTAGCTTAATTATATAGTCTTTTAAAGAATTATGGCTTTGCAAATTAGGATAGGGTACAATATTTGGAGATTGGCAGAACGAAGTTGATATTTAACGCTGAAAATATGGGATCACTCTGCAGTAGAGAGCGACGTAACCATCAATCTGATATTGAAGAGAAGTCACGGGTATATCTTTCTTGATACATTCATAATTTCTTTTCACCTAATGATTTTATAATATCACACAAGTTTCCTCTTTTCTATGAATCATATCATTATGGCAATTAGTTTTTGACATGAATGTCAGACTGCAAAAATAGAAAGGCGAATTGAGCAAGAAACAAAGGCAGAGAAGCATATTCAGAAACTTGTACTGCTTGGTATATTGATTTCCAACTTTGTTTTTGGTTCTGCTAAGGGTTCAATTTAGTCGATTTCGATTTGATGATCAAATATAATTCACAAGCTCCACTGTACAATTTGAGATTCTCTGAATGTTCTCTTCTCTACATTTGGGAGAGAGATGTGATAAGTATATATTTAGAGACAAATAGGTGAAAATTATAGTATAATTTTACTTTTACATAGTTGTTTACATATACAGTCAGAACTTCTTGAGATTTCATAAAGGTCCATTCGAAAATTAATTATACCCATGAAGTCCAAAAGTAGCTATACAATCTTATAATATGAAAGTAGACTTCTTTCTATAAGTTATTATGATAATATAATCTGGCAATTGACAATGTTTAGTATGCCATGAATTTTTCAGAGGCTGACCAAACATGTTTCCATCTATATATATATTTTTTTTAAAACTTGCACACATATGTATAGATTCATATGTAGATATATTAGTGTGTGGGCATGTCCGTATTTTGATTTTGTGCAATCGTGATTCTATCTTGAGATAATTAATGGATGTTTCACATAATATATTTTTTTTTTTCTTTCTCGTGGCTAAGGTGCTGGAGATTCAGGGAAGTCAACCATTTTCAAGCAGGCAAGATGTCCCTTTTCTTCAATGAGATCATGAATTATATCATGTGGTTTCTGAACTTATCTTCAAATGAATAATATTTAGATGTGTGCTTATTGCCATGCAGATAAAACTTTTGTTTCAGAGTGGTTTTGACGAGGAAGAGCTAAAGGGATACATACCGATCATCCATGCCAATGTTTTTCAAACAATAAAAGTATGCTATATCTCAGACGGTCTGTCAGTTATTTCTCTTTAATAATATGCAAAATATTTAAATGGTATCTAGTGATAGAGATGTGTGTGCTGGATTTCAAATGAATAATATGTAGATATTTGAGATTAGAAGGGAGGATTTTAATTTAGTTTTGAATTGTTGCCTACAGATATTACATGATGGATCAAAGGACTTGTCTCAAACTGAAGCAGATTCCTTGAAGTATGTTATATCTGATCAAAATAAGGTTTGAACCAATTTCTTAACGGCATAATTTTCTTAGTCCTTGCTTGTCTTTGTTTTAGTACTCGGAGCATCACATAAATGAAAAATCATTTTAGATTCTACAACTTATACAATAGTTCTCGATTAGAGGCCTTTCTGGTATAAAAGTGAATTCTGCACTTTCACATTCTGTTGTTGGAATGAAGTTCTATCTATTTCAATGCATCAGGAGATTGGGGAGAAACTTTCAGAGATATGTGATAGGTTGGAATATCCGCATCTCACTAAAGAGTTAGCACAAGAGATTGAAGCTTTTTGGAGAGACGATTCAATTCAGGTTGATTTTGATCAGAATGGCTAATAACTTCAGTTCTTTAATGTTATGTCTATTTCAATAATATCACTGACCTGAATACTTGATCAAATAATTAGAATATGTTCATAGATTCGGTGCGTCAAATGTTTGATGGTGGCCTCTTTTGATTTCACAGGAAACATATTCACGTGGAAATGAGCTTCAAATACCTGATTGTGCCCATTATTTTATGGAAAATTTGCAAAGATTGTCTGATAGAAATTATATTCCTACAAAGGTAGGAAAAACACGAATTCTCTCGTTTAGTTTCCTTTTTGTTTCTTCTTATACAAATTGAAAAGAAACCAGTCCACAGATGTATCCTACTCCTCGTCGCCGTGCTAGTATAGGTAAAATTGACCTTTTCCTTTCTCAGGTTTGTCTGGCAATATTTTAGGAAAATCCGCTTAATCACTTTACTTGTGGTTAATGTACCACCTGCGCGATATTCAATTCTGAGGCATTGCAACCATGTCAAAATTGTGGCTCTTTAATTTCAAGATTTTGTGGCTTTAAAAGGAGATTTTTGTTTCACTTCAATACCCTAGAAATTAAAATCCTGATCAGTTTATTCAATGTGTCTTGTAGCTCATTATTAATTTGATTACCAAGTAACAAAAGGTTAAACTAGGTATCTCATATTATCCTGTTAAAGAGAATTTCTTTTTATTACTCAATTAGATGGTGTCTCCTTTCTTTTTCATTTTCTACACTCGTATGATGTTAAGTGCATCTTCTATGTTTTCCTATGGTATTTACTTACTATGGACTTATTGGGCTTGCGCGGACTAAGGTGAAATTTTTGTTTAAACTTTCAAACTGCTACTGTCTTGCTGTGGACCTTTCTCTTTTCACGTTGTCTATTGATATTGCCACTTTATTTTTTATCATTCTTGTAACCTTCTACTACCCTTTTATCTTTCCTTTTTATCATCCTTTCTAACTCTTGTTGCTATAATTAAATTGTTGTGCACTTGATTAGTACTTTTTATTCTTGTTTAGGAAGATGTTCTTATTGCCCGGGTTCGGACAACTGGCGTTACAGAAATCCAGTTTAGGTGATATGCAACTCCTGCAAATGTTTTTTATTTTCACCACAGAAATAAACACTTCTGTATTTGAATTATTCCTGTGGCTTAATGGACATCCCTCCCCAAAGCATTTCTTGTCATACGATGGTGATATAACAGCGAGATGAAGTGAACTTGACATCTTGCTCATGGGCAAACCAAGCATTGTTGTAAAATACCAGACCACAGCCTCCCTCCATCGCCCATGGCATGTCATTTACCAATATTTCTTCATTTTCAGGAAGAGAAGCAATCTGTTTTCCACTGCTACATCTGCATCCTTGATAATACTAGAAAGTGATGCTAAATAGATTCAGTAAATTAATCCCAGGAATCATATGAAATATTCTTTCATCATTTAAATGTTTACAGCCCAATTGGAGAGAACCAAAAAGGTGAAGCATATCAACTCTTTGATGTTGGAGGTCAGAGAAATGAGAGAAGAAAGTGGATTCATCTATTTGAGGGTGTTACTGCTGTGATATTTTGTGCAGCTATAAGCGAGTAAGACTGATGTTGCCTTCACTTAATAGCTAGTTATTGTATACTCCAAGCAATGGTCATATTATCTGCAACTCTGCTGTTTGTAACTTCCAACGCTTCTATGCTTTATATGAAAAAAGCACATGAATGGAGAGTTTATTTAAGCTGTGTTGCTTCAAGTTGATTGTGTCGTAATTACCACATGGTATCATCATTGTGTTTCAGGTATGATCAAACACTGTTTGAGGATGATAACAAAAATCGACTGATGGAGACCAAGGAACTCTTCGAATGGGTCCTGAAGCAACCTTGCTTCAAGGTTTTATTCATATCTATTCTTTAATGTCCATCTTGTGTTAATTCAGTTTCTTGGCGTGTATGTTTGACATGAGTAAATGATTTGTGCCTTTTCCTTTTTTCAGAAAACCTCTTTCATCATATTTCTCAACAAATTTGATTTATTTGAGAAGAAGGTTCTCAAAGTAAGTGTACAGTAAATTTTTAAACATTTATCTTCGGACAACTTCCACGAGATTGGTTAGAATATCCTGTGTGGGCAGGTACCGCTGAACGTTTGTGAGTGGTTCAAGGATTACCAGCCAGATTCAACCGGAAAACAAGAAATTGAGCATGCCTATGAGTGAGTATTTTCTTGTGACATCTCAGTTCTGGAGAAACGCTACTTATGTCTTTCTGATGCTATGAACTGATCAGGTTTGTGAAGAAGAAATTCGAGGAGTTGTATATTCAGAGCACTGCCCCTGATTGTTCTGACCGAGTCTTGAAGATCTATAGGACCACTGCCCTCGATCAGAATCTTGTAAAGGAAACATTTAAACTGGTAGACGAAACTTTGAGGAGGAAAAATTCTTTTGAAGCGGGTTTATCATGATGCCAAGCAATGAAACTTCATAGCAAAGAAACATCATTTGTTGTAGGGTTGCTGAAGATTGGACCTTACTCATTAGGCACCAGTGTTTTTATCTATTCTATCCATATTGTTACCTTGAAATCCTCCCAGAAAATCTTTTCTTTACGACGATGGATCAAGTATCTAAGACGATTTAACATTCCCCCGAGGGTTTACATAATTCTTGTGAATGATTCGAACAATATATATAAAATCTTAATTATTTTGCTTGATTATGTACTCACAAGATTTGGTATTATACATGTTAATTTTTTAATGGCAACGGTTCTAGTATTTGTTTGAGAAATGCTACAAGTACAGGGACTGCTTCATAGGCCCCTGTCAGGTTACACACATTGGGGTGGGGGTACATTTTTTTTAATACATGGGGTGGGGCCGCCGCTACAGTGAGGGGCCTTACTGTGAAAAATTGCCCCGTACGCAGGGTATAATTCTATTTGTTTATATAGTTTCGGAGAATACGCGGTTGAAAAGGAGTGAGAACATGAACTTATTTTAATGCCGACTACGTTACTACATGCCTAAACCGACCAAAATCTTTACATGCCGTGTTGTGCTGGTGACCTGTTACCATCATAACAATTTTGAGCCTATTGAAGCCAGCCAACTTTAGGCAGTGGTACCTTTGTACGTAACCAAAAACACATGAAATGAATGTCGACAAACAATTTGGAGAAGACCTGTCAACCCATTCACACACATACACACACACGCTTTAGACTATGAAATCCATGATAATATAATAATTTTGCGTGTTGGAATTGAGTCCCTTTTTCACCGTCATTATTTGAATTTTTTTTTTTACATATTCAGCCTCTGTTTGTTCCAACTTCTTTCCCCATTAATAGAAAACATAGGACCCTTTTTTCAAAGTTGGTGGGTCCCAACAAGACACGAATAGTCAAAAACGGTAGGCAGGCCACTGCTCCAACGGTTCTTTTTCTTCTACAAATGAGCAACAAACAGATGCTTATTTTTAAAACCACATTCACAAAAAAGTAAAATAATATTGTACACATAAATTCAACATATTTTTCCACTTTTTAACCACATATTTTTCTTAAAAAATACTGTTCAAAATTTTGTTTTTCCCGAATAATAATTATTAAATAGTGGCTCATTTCATTTAAGAAATCTAGTTCCCAGCCAATATTTTTTCATAGTCAATTAAGAAATCTCGTCCTATTGTATCGTGTCCCGTCGTGTCATGTCCTATATTTGTTTAAACTATATATAAAGCTTATCCATGGGATTAAGATTTAGACTAGGTTTTACGCACACTATTGAGTGGATAATGCATTTTAAATAGTGATCTGATGAAAAATATGCGGTTAAAACATAAAAAAAAAAATTTGAATTTACGTGTAATGTTATTTTATTAAAGAATATATGATTGAAAATGAGTTTAAAAAATAAATTTTTGTAAGAATATGGATCAAACAGGGTGTTAATCCACTTTTAGATTGCTTTTCCCAGAAACATTTTCTTGATCTTATGAATGTGTGACTATTTTCGTGCAAGTTTTGGTTTGTAATGCAATATGAAAGTGATTTTAATTTCATACGTATTTGCTTCAATGATCATCGACTCTGATTTGACGTGACAATATTGATTTGGTTGCTTTTCCAACAAGTGGTNATCTTATGAATGTGTGACTATTTTCGTGCAAGTTTTGGTTTGTAATGCAATATGAAAGTGATTTTAATTTCATACGTATTTGCTTCAATGATCATCGACTCTGATTTGACGTGACAATATTGATTTGGTTGCTTTTCCAACAAGTGGTTGCCGCAATTTTAGAACGTTTGAAATATGAATGTAAAAAATGATACCAACACAAAACTCGTGAAAGTTGAGGATCGTAATTGAATTTACTCCAAATTAACTATAGGTAAATTTTGATCGAGTTGGAATCGACACGCTTCAATGACCGAGTTTAGTCAAATTAGATCTTTCAAATAAAAAATTAGAAAATACGACTATGTCCATGTTTCAACAATCACAAAATTCTATTATTGAATTGTTTAAAATACAATGAAATTTCTCATCCAATCATCTGCCACAACCTACATTTTTATCACTGCATTTGTCAAAATCCTTCTCACAAAATGGCATAATCCTTGTTGTTTCAATAATTTTTTTTTTTTTTTAAAGATTACAAGCTGAAGTTCAATTTTATTGCATATATCGTTGAATCCATAACTTTTTGTTGTTTTTTTTTTAATTAGACATTTCATGAGACTCACCTGCATATAATTTCAAGAAACTTTCACGAACGTAATCTTCGTTTTGAAAATATGGGTCCCATAGGAATATAGGATGGCAGTGGAGGGCCTAAGGGTGGGTCTACGGTGGTCACGAGGTTTGTTATGCTCCTGTTTGGCTTGAATTAAAATTTCAAATTAAAGTCAACAATTAATTTTAACCATACATTTTATAACATCCAAAACTTTTTAATCGCACATTTATCAACTTCTATTAAAATCTGATTTTAATCCCTACAGAACACGACAAGGGTTATATAAACAGAGAGCCTACAGAATGAATGTAAATACAAAAGTAGGGCAGAAACAAGGGAGGAAGGAATCAAACTGAAATTCCGAATCAGACCAAAATTTCCCGGTGAGGGGACCATAAAAGTATAAAACACAATCAAAATTTTCCTCTATTTTTGGGGGAAAAAAAGGGGAAGACAATGGTCAGAGATTTTCTTCCCTTCTCATCTTCTTTCTACAGTTTCCTACAAACAAAAATAAGTATAAAATATATGTAAACAAAAAGAATTTGTTGTCAGAAAGATTTTTCAAAAAATAAATAATAATAAGAAAGTGATTTTGGGGTGACTTTTCAGAAAAATTCTTGGCGGCTTCATATTTCTCGGCAAGAACCAATATTCTTCCTATTTTTTCACCTTCTCAACTCAAAATAAAAAAACCCTGATCAATTCTTGAATGCATTTTCTAATCTTCGTCAAAGGCATCTGAGCGCCCATTTAATCTGCCCTTTAAGCATTTCCATCCCTTAATTTTCAGGTTCGTTCCATTTTCTTTTATTTTTGTCCGTAAATTGGTATATATTGCAGGTAATTTTAGTTTATTTGTGCCTGAATAATAATTACATTGTATTCATGCTATTTCCATTGTTTCAAGATTTTGATTTCTTAGCTCAAATTAATTTACTTTGGCTATGAATGAATGCCTGCCATTTTGGATTCTTGCAAGATTAAGTATTTACGCTAGTTTTTATGTATGCATCGATAGTATTTTGCTATTTTCAATTGGATTTTGAGGTTTTAACGTAATTCTTGTTATGGAAAACGTAGATTTTCCACACAAATTCCTCATTTTTATATTCTCAAGGTATTTTGAAATTTTCCTATTTTTCGAATCTCCTTCCTGGAGCACTTCCTAAAAAAAAATTAACTTGAAGTTTCTGGATGTTGATTGCATTGATCTTTTCTCTGGGCAATTTGAATTGTCCTGTGACCACTTTTGATCTTGTAATTTGAATGAGATGATTTATTGAATTTTTCATTGTGAGTTGTTTTTCATTTTATTTTCAGAACCATGTTTGGTGCATCTGAAATACACAACTTGTCATTGATTTATATGGAGATACTGAATATTACTTCATTCTTATAACTTATACAGGTATTCAAATATTCTGTGGATCGACCTAAACGATAGAGAGTGGAACTTGTTAGAAGTTTTTTTATTTGGGATAATAATTAGATCAATTCAATATGGGGAACAATTGGTTGTTTTTCGATGAACCAGATGGTGGTTCTGGTGGTTTTTCAATGGATCCACTTGTGCCACATGTTTCTGGGCATTGGCTCTTACATGTATCTTCATTCGTAGAAAATTCAAGATATTTTTATGTCCCTGGCAGTTTGGCGCTTCAAGAAGCTTTCAATTGCGTATCAAAATTTGCAGGTGCCCTACTGTTATGGTTTGCTAGTGGTTCGAATTCCCATATCAACAACAAAATATCTGGTGATCATATTGGTTCTAGTTCAAGCTGTAAAGCTTCAAGACAAGTGAAGCACGTTTATTCTAATAAGTGTGATTTCTCGGGGATCTTCTGGAAGTCAGGATATAAAGGTATATCTGCTGTCCCAGTAGCATTTGGTAAGATATCAAGGTTCACTCTGAAGCAACTGATTAAAGAAGCTGAACGACTTCAATCACTTCCAGTGCTTTCATTAGCTTCTGCACTGGTACCACCGTTAACTAATTTGTAAGCTCAGTCCTATTCTTTGAACAAAGATTTAGCAATCTTAATAAATTTTATCATGCTTACCCCGAATAAGTTGATTTCCATACATATGCGGATGTTATTGCACCTGTTTCTTTTGATTTTCACATTGAGTTTTTATCTAAAAGATTCTTCTTTGTTCAATGTTCATTAGCTCTTCAAATGGACTAGCTATTCCACTGGAGACTGCTTCTGTAGAAACACAAAGATGCATGGATGATAGAAGGCCCTGCGAGGTTGAAACGGGCTGCGGACCGTGTGGTGAAATTTATCTGCAGAATTTAGATTGGTCTAGGAATGCAGTTGAGCCCAGAACTGGCATTCAGTTTCCTACTTTGTTGGACAACATAATAACTGGAGAAAATACCAGTTTTACTCCAGAGGTAAGCATGTGAAATATAAAAAATTTTATGGAACATTTTGACTTTTTCATTAATGTAAAATCCAACACTTTCCTGTCTCATTGAACTCTATGGTGTAGCATTCCAACACTGGGCACGTGCTTGATGATGTGCATCTATGCTCAATGATCTGTCATAGCTGAGGTGATGCCATGCATCACTTCTGACATGGTGTACCAATATTTCATGGAAGAACTTAAAATCTTTCTCACTGTATTTTTCTTGCTACCAGTATCCACATCTCTTTTCAAGCAGAACTGTTAAACCATCGCCTTTATCATCTTTCATTTGTAACCTGAATTTGCCTCATTGTACGTCACACTTGTAGTGTATGAAAACAGAAAAATAGATACAAACCTCTGGATTAAGTATAATTGCTGACATTTCATGTAATTCATAATGGTTTTGTACAGTTGTACTTGTCTACTTTCTTCATTTTTTTCCTGTTGAAATTTTGCAAGATGCACCATTTTTATGTATTGTAAGATATGACATGTATTGATAAGTTGAATATGCCGCTCATTAAAATGACATTCAAGTTACTATGCTTGTATTGTGCTTTCTTCATGGGTGGACTTCTTTCCTTTTTGAATAAATAAAGAAAAAGAAACTTTTATTGCTAACTAACTGATTTAGACTTTGTTATCAGGTAATTTTGATAAATCCTTATGTAACTCCGTGTATATCTTCACTTGCATCATCTTACGTTATGCTTCCTTTGCATTTAGCCAGGTTTCTCTTTTAGTGATGAATGTTTGTTGACAATTTTTGACTAACTTTTTAGGTCCTTGTCGGAACTGGATCTAGGACTATGACGATAATCAGAATCAAATCTCTGAAACTCTATGCATTTGGTTTTTGTGAGTTTTTTGCTGCACTTCATACCCTTGACATATTAAATTTACTTTCGAAATGCTCTTCAGATACTTAACTCATTTTTCATTTTTTATAGATGTTCATCCTTCCGATGTCTGTGAGAAATTGGGCCCTAAGTATGCCTGCATTCCTGAATATGAGTTGAATAAACGCCAAGATTTTTATCAGGATCTTCTAAGGTTTGTACAATAATGTGAATAATCATATGATTGATAAAGTTGATTGATCTATTCATGTGATATAATGAGTCCATTCAGGGTCTGTTTGGTAATCAATATTGGATAGGACTGGTTAGTATTACTGGAGAACAAGAAGCTAAATTTTGTAAATTGTTATGTTTTCCATTCCTGTCTAATACTACATAACAAATATATAATCAATCTTTAGATAAACACTGTGAAGCTTCCACATTATCTAGTGTATTGCAGTGACCTGAAGAAATTAAACTTTGTTGTGTTAAAAGAAGATCCTAGCTTTTTTCATTTATTGTCTGAGAGGGTCACATCAACTCAAGTTTTGATGCTGTACATTATCTCCTCGTCATTAGCATCTCAGACTTCATTTGGTGTTTGGGTGTATATTCTATATTTAGGATTCTTAGTTTGCCTCGAATATTTGATATTAATTTTACTGTATAATCTGGGATTAGAGTATGATGGATTCTTTGTGAATTGAATTGAATTTCAAATAAGATTTTTAATATTTCCTTGTGTAAATTTTGGCTCATGCTGCAGAGAGGATATTAACATGACTGTTAGGCTCGTGGTTAGTTGCAACGGAATCAAAATTAATACCGTGAGAGAGTAAGTTAAAATTCTTCTTGCAGAATGCTCATTGGAAATATTATCATAGTGTGAATAACAATTCATGTCTGTAAATGTTTCATGGAGTAAATTTGCTACAACTTCAATTCTTACTTGTGCCTCCCTCCACTCACTCCACCACACACACGGAATGAACTATTGCAATTTAGTTTTTTGGCATAATGTGCTGCTAGCCTGCTAAGTATATCTTTTTACGAAGTCTCAAGTCCCAAAGTATTCGGTTAAAATCCACCAATTTCTACAATTATTGAAGCAAGCAAGATGCAACGTTTATTTAAAACACTAGTGAATTTTGACAATGAGTTACCAGTGTTTCTGATTCAATTTGTGATTTGTCTCTGTTGCAGTGCTTTTGAGAAGTCTCTTCGAGCCCGATTAATTAGAGTGAGCCATTACGAATTTTTCCCGATCCCTGAAGTATTCCAAAATTCTCGTTACTGACAATTTGCTCTTCTTTATAGACAAATCCTGATGCTGACCATCACTGCTTGCACACATTTGGTTCCATATTCTCGCAAGATATTCCCTTACACGTGGTATAAATCATTTATCCTCACATTTTTCATATATATTTGTTTATGGTATTGCAAACTGCATTACTGACTTGAATAAAAAATCTTCAGGGAACGACAATCAATTTCCATCGTACAGCTGATGGAAAACTAATTACCGAAGGTAAGTGCTACACTAAAGGGAAAATAACTAAAATAGAAATGAGTGATCTTATATGTTTTAAAGGGAAAATAACTAAAATACATTGGAACTGATATATGCCTCTGACGAAGAACATTTATTTGTGCAGTTGGAGGAAATCAACTTGGAGCCGTCCAGAGCAAGGATTTATGCAGTAAGTGAATTTATTTGTCTTGAACACCATTTGAAACCTTTCTAGCTCGTATCTTCAAGTAAAATATGGATCAATTTTTGAGGCATATCTTAAATAGAGAAGCGGAAAGAAAAGAATCGCACTACTAACTTAGTTTTGTATATATACCCAGGGGCTTTCTTTGACATGTACATTGGTGATGTTCCTGTGTGTGAGCAAACGAAAGAAGAGATAGGCAAAAATGTGGCGAGTATCATTGGGACATGCTAAGTCAATTCTCTCAAGGACGGTAGCTAATCGGTTCATACTTGCAGTTCTGTATCCGAATGTGATGCTTTGAGCTGGATGTTAGCCGCTATTCGATCTCTGAGACAACTAATTTAAATTGGTTGTGAGCGGAAAAATGAAAAACGGACAAGTCAATGTACAAGTATACATGGAATCTTTTCATTTAGTGAGTTTGTTATACGTGATAGGAATCCTGATTTCGACATAATTCTTTCTAGCTTGGTCAGGAGATTCAGTCATTTACTATCTGAGGTTGTCGACTGTGTGTAGATTTTACTTTCGGTGATTTTGTTTATTTAAAAATGATTATGTTGGCAATCTCTTTTTTTTTTCAATGGAGTTGAAGTATCATTCCTTTCTTGGTTGATCTCAATCTGATGTTCTTGCATGGGGTTAGAAATTCCTGGCCTTGCCCCCCCACCCCCCCAAAAAAAAAAAAAAATACTCCCGAGAGTGGCCTCTCTAGATAAGAATAACTTGAACTTGGAAAATGGATTGATTATGCTCATTCTCTATAGAGCATTGATTTCGAGTAGACAACTTTCTGAACTCTCGTGGAGTTTGCTGCGGTGGCAATAGGCCTGGGCCTGCCAGCTCAGCAAGTCGCTCTTGTGACCTCAACCAATGGATTGATGGACTCATGTCACCATGAACTCATAGATTAATACCAAGTTCAAGTCTTGTTGTTACCCACTTATAATATTGAAAATTGTTCAATGTGGACGAGGGGCGTGTTAGATAACATGTTTTCCACCTTATGCTGACTACATTTCACCATTAACAGATGAAAATCTAGAAGCGTGAATTTAATTATATGCTAAGACAATTGTCATTTGATTAATCATGATGTTTTGGTTGAGCAAACAAACTTGATTGTAGGCTTAGTTTGTTATTTTACAAAAGTAGTGATGTTCTAAAGTTACATCTTTTCTCTCAATCGTGATATCCGTTGCTGTTTTTATTTTTTCTATTTTCAAGGGATCAAACAAATTTACTTGAAAACTATATATATATTGCAGTCTAGCGACTCTAGCCTTTGCAGCGGTTCCATATTGGCTTTCTGGACACAATGCATTTAGTAGCATTTTCCGCATTAACCGAGTTTCATAATGTTTTTATTCCATCAATGCCCAAAGGATACATTTTAATCGTACGTTTTGTTGAATTTCAAGTTGAATAATTTGTTTCAAGTTAGTACTCCACAGTACAGTCCTCAGCCGTGGTGAGAAAGACAGTTCAATAGGTGCCATGACCTTTCCAAGAATAGGTGCTCACGACAAAAAGAGACTTTTTTCAAAAACCACCAATCTATAAAGATCTCAGATTCTAAAAAGAAACAGAAGAATTTGCTTGACCTTCACCATGTGACCCGCAAGCCTAGATTGAAGAAAAGAAACTATTGAAATATGCTATATTTACTGCAGAAAATCAGAAGTTGAAGGTGTCAAATTAGTTGAAACTGCTGGAGATTTTTCAGGAATAACAGAAACCAAAAAAAAAATCTGCTATATATTTGAATTTTTGTTGGATATGTTTAGAGATTTTCTGTTGAAGTTTGATACAATTTCTTGTATAAATTCATTCATAAGTTAATAAAGAAATGATCAGTTAAATTTCTTATTCATTTTCTGTCAAATAATCTATAAATTGGTGTCAGAGCATAACTTCTTAAGGGACCCGTGAGGAGTGAATCAAATATGGTTGGAAACAATTACATGGCAACATCTCCAGTTTTCACAGGAGAAAACTGTCACATTTGGGCTGTGAAAATGGAGGCATTTTTGCAAGCAAATAATTTTTGGGATTTGGTGGAGACAGAAGAATTACCGGCACCTGAGGATCCAACTGTTGCACAAATTAGAAACCAGAGAGATGAAAGGACAAGGAGGTACAAAGCCAAGACATGCATTCCCTCAGCAGTGTTAGATTCAATTTTTACAAAGACCATTGCCTTTGAAACAGCCAAAAGGCGTGGGATCTTCTTAGAGAAGAATATCAAGGAAACACTAGAACAAAGAAAATGCAAATTCTAAATATAAGGGAGTTCGAGATGCAGAAAATGAAAGAAACTGAAGGGATCAAGGACTGCACTGATAGATTGATGGTGGTAGTCAATAAAACCAGGTTGCTAGGGGAAGAGCTTCCTGACAGAAGGGTTGTGGAGAAAATCTTGGTAACTGTTCCGGAATGTTTTGAGGCCAAAATTTCATCACTTGAAGAGTCCAGGATCTGTCAACAATCACCTTGGGAGAATTGATTAATGCGATGCAAGCTCAGGAGCAAAGAATAGCTTACAGTCAGGAGGTCGAAGGAGCTTTTCATGTGAAAGAAACTGATCAGAAACAAGAAGAAAATAAGGGTAAAAGGCAACGGAACAGAAATCAGAAGAGAGAAGGTGGAAACAACGGAGGCAACTGAGGTAGATATCCACCATGTCCACATTGCAAAAAAACCTCACATCAACAAAAGTATCGATGGTTTAGACCAGACATCCAGTGCAGATCATGCAAGAAGATGGGGGCACATGGAAAAAGTCTGTAAAAATAAGCAAATGGAGGGACAAACAACTCAGGCACAAATGATACATCAACAACAGGAAGAGCAGCTATTTGTGGCCACCTACATTACTGGAAACAGTACCAGTGATGTTGGGCTTATTGATGGTGGATGCACCAACCACATGACAAATGATGCATCCATTTTTCAAGAATTGCACAAGTCATCAGATTCAAAGGTCAGGATAGGCAATGGCCAGCTGATTGAGGTAAAAGGAAAATGAATTGTTGCAACATTACAAGTCATTCTTGTGCAGGGAGGGGAAGAGCTAAAGAGGGCAATCCTTTCTGATGCAAGCCTGCAACATTACAACTCTCACTTGCCGCAGTGGCGGACCCCGGGGGGTCCTAGGGGGTCACATGACCCCAACTTTTGAGTTTTTTTTTAATAAAGTCATGTTTNAACTCTCACTTGCCGCAGTGGCGGACCCCGGGGGGTCCTAGGGGGTCACATGCCCCCAACTTTTGAGTTTTTTTTTTATAAAGTCATGTTTGGTATCGATTGAAATATAAATTTTAATCTAAATTAAAGTCAACAATTAATTTTAATAACATATTTCATGGAATCCATAATTATTTAACTTTTATCAAAATTTACTAAAAATTTGATTTTAATCTCCATCAAATAGGGGCAAAATCACAATAAAGTTTAATTGTTCTCTTTTTCTCTCGACTTTTAACGAAATCTTAACTCTTCATCAAATAAGGGCGAAATATTGCATTCTTAATACCACTTTGAAGTGTTCACGGTCTAGTTTTCTACGTCCTTAATGGCGTACGAAACGATCAATCGTAACAAATGTTACGACTGGTCAAAGTAAGCCGTTCAAAATTAATATTTTGAAAATTTCGATAACATGCTAAATTTAAAAATTCTTCGACGTCGTATGCTAATCGAATCTACAAATTGCTTATGTCATCTCAAAACTTATTTCAAGAACTACATTATATAGACATATCGAATAATCCAAACAAATATCGAAAATAGTTAAAAATACGTTAAACGTGAGTTTTAAAAAAAAGGCGTCTAACTCGCATTTTCTTTAAAAAAAGTTCAATTATTTCATTAACATTTATTATTTTTGCAATACAAATTTCTCAATGTAATTTTCATCATTTTATTAGGAAATTTTATATGGAATATGACATAAAAAATTTTGAAATTTTACATTCGAAAAAGTCATATCTC
>CAIGRT010023835.1:3868-20649 GCA_903798405.1 Fraxinus platypoda | reverse complement strand
TCAATCTAACTTGCTTATTTTGGTATTCAAAATTGTCGTTTTCAATCCTCTTAGTTAAAAAAAAAATTTCGGGGGGCGGGCCTCCACCCCCCGTATTTTCGCCCCCGCAAGATTGAAATTCTGGCTACGTCCCTGATTATAAAACTCATTTTTTAGAAATGGGACTCAAACAGAGGCTAAATATGCTTTCAATCTTTTATGGTGTTTTCATATCACAAACGTCACATCTATTGCACCTTGGCACTTGTGTATCCTCTAAAGGCTGATATATCCATAGTAGATACAAGTTTTAGTTTGATTTATTATACATTGATCAATCATAAATTTATTATCTACATCTAAACTATATAAATAGTGTGGATAAGTGGCAAACATTCATTTTCTCATTCTTCCTTATATTTATTTTTTGTTTATGGTCAACATACCCTGAATTTCCTATTAAAAACATGTACATAGATTAAAAATTTGCATTAAATTACACTGATGCAATGGACTGAATGTACACAAATGAAATGGGTTGATGTGTTCCCTCATTCATTCAACCATCAATTAAGCAACAAAATCATTCCAATAGAATTTTTATGCCTCCCATTAAGAAAATTTCTCCATATAAAATTAATGAAAGGCGTATAATTGTGATGAGAAAGATGTGCCCGGTCATGTGTGCAAAATGCGCACATTATTTATTGGGAGGAGAGCGGGTGGATGAGGAAGAAGAAACAACAATTAAACCAAAAGGAAGATAACTGTGTTATTTTTGTTACTGAAATTCCATGTTGGTTTGGAAATTCGGTTTGATAAGGGATCAAATTTCATCAAGAATTGTGAGTTTGATTGAAAAAATAAATTTGGAATGAATAAAAAGTGTTTTGGAAGCAATTGGATGGAACGGGATGCCTAGGCGCCAACAATGGAAGAGCCAAACAATGGCATGGGCGCTGTAGCGCCCAAGACCGTTGGCCACAGGGAGCCGACACTGGGCTCCAGGTGGGTGGCGCCACGGCACCACTGATGTGGGAGAGTTTATTCCTAGTAGGTTTCTGACTCTTTTTTGTGCACTGCTTCATCTATAACTCCAAAATTGGGCTTCTATATATATTCCACATGGCGTAGACTCTTCATAGACTTAACATAACAATTAGATCATTGCCATATACATTAGAAACTTGAGAAAATTGTTTAGATTTAGATTGAGAATATCAAATTTTGTAAATACAATTTTAGTTTCTTGGTATATGAAATTTTCCTCTTCTTCCACTTAAATTTGTGTGATCCAATATTTTTCATATTAATCATATTATTCTTGTTCTTTAATTATTTGGCTTGGATTCACAACAAGTGGTATTAGAGCAATTCTAATATCTTGTTTATTTCCAACAAGTGGTATCAGAGTCAAGGGTTTTTTGGCGATTTCTTGGGAAGTCCAAATTAGTTATTAAAATGAGGTTTGAACAAGATTGATAGTTTCATGGACGGCAACTATGATATTTGAAATTATGCTTTTGGGTAGCAACAGTAGATTTTCTCTGTGGCTGATTAAGATGCGAGCATTTTTTGCTTAATTGGATTTGGATGATACTTTGTTGGGGATGGATAGAATTTCGATAACAATGACTGCGGAAGAGAAGCATTGCAAGGATCTAAAAGCCCTATCATAGATACATCTTCATCTTTCTAATCAAATTCTTCCAAATGTGGTAAAGGAGAAAGTGCCACTGGATTTTGGTTGAAATCAGAACAGTTTTGTAAGACAAAGAGTTTGACCAGTAAGTTACACTTGAAGCAGCACTTGTATTCTCATTGATTTGTAGACCATGGAGGTCAAGTACGATGAAGATTATTTAGGGTTGATATTATTATGTTTGTTGCCGCCTTCGTATGTGACTTTTAGAGATTCCATTATCTGTAGTCAGGATACTCTTACTATAGACGAGATATTTGATGTGTTTTATTCTAATGAGAATATGAAGCATCTGGTTGTCGAATTTGAAGCCCAAACAAAGGATCTCGTTATTCGTGAGAAGAAGATAGGAGATCATGGAAGGGACAAAGTCAAGATAGCAACAGTGATAAAGTATGTTGGTATTACAACAATAATGGGCACATGAAGAATGATTACTATGAATGGCGGAATAGGAATAAGTGTGCTACTACAGATCAAAAGGGACAACAAAAAATTTTGATGATGCCAGTTTTGCCGAAGAAGACCGCAGTGATAGATTTTGCAAGAACTTTCTTGAAAATGTAAACATTATCCTTTCTCTATCATTAACCTACGATTAGTAGGTTATGATCAATTATAGGGACCAAGAGTAATTCGTTGATGTATCTCTTGCCCTTTTTTCTATCAATGGCAGTAGTGCATTTGCCTCTTGCCTTTATGAAATCACTATTTCCACCTGATTTTTTGTCATGAGATGCAGCTACTGTCTAGATACCAAGTATCTAGCTTCTATTTAGGTTAAACTTTACATGAGGCATGCAAAAGACTTCATTTTATATCTTTTTTTTCCCTGAGAAATTAGCTTATTGACTATGTTTTAAACGACAATTTTTCTTCTTATCCAAATATTTTGCAATTTCGACAATGATCCTTCTCTGTGTGACTTTTTCTTTTAAAAATGTCACGTGGAGAATACTTATCGTTATTTTCTTCGTTTTAGAATTTTCTTTAAATTTCTGAGACGCATATTAACTTTAAATTGAATTTCGCGGTTCATTTTTAATCATTTATTATGAGCTTCTAGTGAAGCTATTAATTCTACAACTCTTAATTTATCTATATCTTTAAACTCCTCAACTAATGTAATTATTGGATTATATTGTTTTATACAAGTAATAAAAATATTTCCAACAACATTCTTTTCTCTTAGTTGATTTAATACTTTATGTAATCTTAAAAAAAATCAGAATTTTTCGAATTTAGATTTTCAAACTTTGTTCTCAAAGTTCGAAGTCTGAAAGTACATACCTTGTCATTATCGTGGAACTCCTCCTTCAATTTATCTCGTGCTGATTTTTTTTAATTACAGCTCCATGATTCTTGAAAAAAATTTAATTATTAAGCTCATTTGTAGAGCAAGAAGAGTTAGAGAATCCTTTTATTGATTCTCTTTTATTTTGTGCACAAAAGTAAAAAATAATAGTTGCTCAATAAACCATTGCGGTAGTAAATGAACAGAAAGCATCGGCAATGTACAAGCTTAAGCTCAAATGAAATCGAATGCAACTCTGATACCACTAATAGGTTTTATTATGATTATATGAAACAAGTTAATTTAGTTTATGTTTGACACCCATTATTTTAAAACTCATTTTTCTTCATACTCATTTTCAACCACATATTTTTTACACAATAAAATATTCTGCATGTAAACTCAAAATTTTTTCCTAATTTTTAACCATACATTCTCCAAAAAATCACTATTCAAAACTCCATATTACTCAAATAATAGTTTTCAAACAAGGGCTTAGATTAAAATTGTTTAGTGGGTTTTATAGAAATAAAAAAAATGAAGAGCAATTTTATTGAACAACATAGGCTTTTGTTTTACAAAGGTTAAAGCTACTTTACGATGGACACTTTTTCTTACACCAATTGGGATCCTTAAGCCTCACTTTATAGACTCCATTGGTGGTGACCAATTCTCAAGAAAACAATTCATTTTAAAAAAAAAATGTCTACTTAATTTTTTCTTGCTCCACAAGCATCTCTTGTGCATTCTAAAGATGGAAAGCTTCTAGAAACATGGAATAACAATAATAATAGTTACTATTTTAATTGATTCTAAGAGTACTCATAATATTTTAGGGCCCACTCCTTCCATGTTAGCTTCCATAACTGAAGAGACACCTCGTCCTATTTAAGGTTCCGCAAATCACCTATAGTCAAAGTCAATTCGGAGCTTTGGGGCAAAGCATCACTCCCATCACCCAAAAGTGACTCAGGACAAATCTTAATGATTGATTGAGTTGACGTTAAGGTCAAGTGGCCGGCCCACATTTTAGAGCATTCAATGCACGCTAGTCTATGATTGATAGATTGACACTTAGGAGAAGACATCTTCCACCCTTACCTTCAGATGAAGCCACGTATGTTCTCAACCTACGACTGGTACCCTCTTCCACCCCTATATAAACTCATTTACTCTGTCATTTAGAAGGCAAGGTTACCATATACACAAAAGAAACATATTATTCTTAATATCTCATTCTTATTATCACCGTCGACTGATTTGACCGTCAAAATGCTTGCAGCCGACTCCCCACAATTGGAGAAGGTCACAAGTGACTAACAACGTGTTGTGAGTGTACATGAGTCATCTACGTAGAGTTGTTACCTGTTGACCACATCGTCTCGACAAAAAATGAGTTCAACAGATTGGTACTGTCTATAGAAAACCCCACAACAACTATGAACATCCCATGGAAAAAGCTCACTAGAAAAAAACTTCAGTTTTCCCTTGAAGAAAGGTTTTGTTCTTGAATAAAGAACAAGTGAAAAGTTGATTGGAAAGAATCACTCCCAGTATTTTCCTAGTGATTTGGGTATATACTCTTTGAAGAAAGAAGGTATTCACCTACCATGAGTTCAAGTAATGAAGAGATACATCCAAGGAGGGTAAGATAGGCCTCTGAAGAAAAGGTCCTCCGAACTAGTGTCAATCATCCAAGGCCACAATACCGTCACCGTCTAGGTGATGGGATAGCTGCACGCTTAATTGTAAAAGTGGTCCAGATGGAGGTTAATGAGGTTTTCCCATGCTCCAGAATGTGCCTCAGCTAGGCTTAGTCCAGCAACAAGAGGAGGACGTGTAGAGCCAAAGGGCACATTCTGGTAGATGACGGAGAGGTGCTAGTCCTGTCAAAAGGTAAGTTGGAGTAAAATGTGTTCGCCAATTATGCTTCGTACGACTTACTAATGACTAGCATTTGGGAAAGGAGGACTTCCCTCCAGAGTACGAGCAAGAGCAAAACCTCAAAGGTCCGCCAGTGTCTTCAATAGGTGCTTAGAAGCAGGCCTCAGTCACCGCCTCCTACAATTTGGCATCAAGAGTGGGTGCAAGGCTAGGATACGCACATACCTTCACCTAGAAATAGGCAAGAGATAGGGAATATGGCTAATTTGAGAAATCGAGTAGGACCATCCTAATCCCCACCTGGATATTAAGTTGACGAGGAGGATTCTTATGGACCGTATCGGTCCTATGAACTTGATGATGATGATGACAACCTTCCTTTTTCCCAGGAACTCCGCAGTTTTCCCATGCCTATTAACTTCGTACCCCCGAAGATCCCAAGGTACAAAGGAAGAGGTGATCCAGAAAAATACTTAAACTACAAAACTCATATGAGTTTAAGAGGTGTCTCCCCTGATTTGAAATGCCAAGCCTTTCACTTACTCTGAATGGAACAATAAAGATCTGGTATAGCAGGTTACCAGCAGGAAGTATTAAGAGCTTACATGATCTAAAGAAAGCTTTTTTAAATCAATGCTTGGTAAAGAAAGATGGAAAAGCTCATATTCAACGACTCATGGACAAGAGTCAAGCAGTTAGAGAAATGCTAAAAAGTTATTTGACCTGTTTCACTGATGAGATAACCTACTGCGAGAATGTTACAGGTAGAGAGGCACTTTCTGCTTTAGAATGAGGCCTTAACATGGATGGGTTAAGAGGGATGTGCGAAACAAGAACCCTTTCATTTATGACGAACTAGTAGAAATGATGAGGGTCGAAATCGTAAGCGAGGAGATGATCGATCATCAAAATAAGGCAACCCAAGGACTCCCAATACCTCAGAGGCAGATGGGAAATGGACCCATATCACATTTGGTGAACAAGCAATGGACTAAAGCAGGACATATCGTAGCCTCTCCACTTCGGGACAGGCCTTAGTAGCCACTTTAAATGCCGTACCGATTCCTGCCTACGAAAATATGGGACCAAGTGACAACCTCGGACCTAGAACATCATCCAAGAGAGCCCTCATCAGAGAAATAGAGGAAGAGGCAATGAACCTAGAAATAAGCTCGATGTTGAGGTACAACCTTATTGTACTTACCACCCTGCTTCTAAGACCATGAAACAAGCAAATGTAGGGACGCACTTCTTTCTGCAAGATGGAGCAATCATGATGCCAAACGAGAGAACTACCTCCTAAGAAAATTCTCCTCATACTCTAAGGCCAAATCTCTCCCCTAGGCGAGATGATACGAGGTGACCTTCCAAGGAACACCACCTCGTTATAGAGGAAGATGAGGATAGAGGAAGATTCAACGAAGGGTAGAGGAAAATGAAGAATCTTCCAGTCGAAGTGGACAACGCTCCCATTTGAGAAATAGATACAATCATTAAGGGACCACATGTAGGGATGAATCTCGAAATGCACAAAGAAACTATACTAGAGAAGCCAAGAATCTACCCATAGCTAGTATATAGTAAATCAATCCCAGAGGACTAGGCTAGTGGAGCCCATCACTTTTACCCAGGAGGACATAGTGAGGTTGCATTACCCTCATTGTGATGATCTAGTAGTAAGAGCCGTGGTAGCCCGCAATGGACTAAAGTGTTCGCTAATAGACAATAGGAGTTTGGTTAACATATTGTTTAGCTCTACCTATAATAAGATTATGGTAGATCACATTGACACCAATAACTTCCCCTTTATATGGATTTACCAGAGATAACATCATCCTAAGGAGAAGAATCACTCTTATCGTCGAGGTGGGGACACCTCCATTGGCTGCCCATCATTTCATGGATTTCTTGATAGTGGATCATCGATCCGCTTATCATGGAGTGTTAGGCCGACCTTCTTTGAAGGATTTATGGCCAGTCACCTCCATTAATCATCTATGTATGGAGCTTCCCATCGAACATGGCATCGCTACGATCAAAGGCGACCAAATGGGGTCAACAAATTGTTATTCCGACTCCCTAAGAAAGGCAGATCCTTATATTATTAATGTGGTGTTCTTAGACACTGAGATGTTTAATGCCTTTAAAGAAAGGCACACCCCTGACAAAGAAAAGACGTCGAAATAGAAGAAACCCCTGAAGAAGGGATTGTCCATGACAAATCAGACCTACGAATAATTGGATCTGAATTGCAGACATGGAGGATGGAAGAGATGGAGAGTTTCTCTGTAGACCATTAAGATCCAACAAAAGTGTTGCAAGTAAGGAAAGATCGGCCGCCCAAAGTGAAGAATAACTCAAAGGCTTCTTGCAAACGAACTTAGATATCTTCATATGGCAGCACAAGGGTATGGTGGGCATGAACCAAAAGTAGAAAGATCCCTCAACCCGGAGTGATACGAGACTCTAAAGGAAGAAGTAGGAAAGTTGATTAATGATGGTTTCATTAGAGAGGCCACATATTCGAAGTGGATATCTAATACAGTTTTGGTAAAAAAGCAGAGTGGAAAGTGAGGGTATGTATAGACTTCTCTAAACTCAATCAGGCCTACCATAAGGATAGTTTCTCTCTCTCAATAATAGATCAACTTGTGGATTTAACCGTCGGGCACGAACATCTAAGCTTCATGGATGCCTACTCAGGCTACAATCAAATTTTCATGTATCCCATAAATGAGGATAATACCTCATTCATTACAGATAGAGACTTGTACTGCTATAAGGTGATGTAGTTTGTTTTAAAAAATGTTGGGGCTACCTATCAAACATTGATTAACAAGATGTTTTCAAACCTCATAAGCAATACTATGGAGGTCTATGCAGACGACATGCTAGTAAAAAACTTCAAAGCGAAGGACCATGCTAAGCACTTGGATGCTACTTCCCAAATCTCGAAGAGATACAAGATGAAGCTTAACCTTTTAAGTGTGCTTTTGATGTCGCTTATGAAAAAATCCTACGTTTCATAGTCAATCAAAGGGGAATTGAGGCCAACCCATCAAAGATAAAGGCCTCATCTCCAAACCAAAAATAGGCGAGCCCTCGTTATTTTATTTGGCGGTGTCTGACGATACAGTTAGTTCGATTTTTATAAGGGATGAAGACACTCATCAAATGCTAGTATATTATGTAAGTAAAGCCCTTCTGCAAGCGAAAGCTCGTAACCCAGACATGGAAAAACTCGTCTTATCTCTAAGCCTCACTTCTAGAAAGCTACTTCTAGGCCCATAGTATACATGTGTTAACAATTTTTTCCCTCAAATAAATGTTGTAGAGGCACGCTTGTAGAAGTTTATTGATATGGGTTGTAGACTTTAGCGAGTTCGACCTAATTTATAAGCCAAGGACTTCCGTTAAGTTCACCACTCCCCCTGAAATATAAATTACCATGGAGCCGCAGAGCCCCTCACATGGAGCCTCTTCATTGACGGTTCTTTTGAAGAAATCAGATCTAGAGCAGGGGTTGTCTTGATTAGCCCGGAAGGCCATAAACTCAATTGCATAGTGAGGTTCAGATTTGAAGCCTCCAATAATGTTGCCAAGTATGAGGTACTTCTAGCTGGGCTCAAGTTGGCTAAAGAAATGCAAGTGAAGAGACGGTCGTTAACAGCGACTCTCAACTAATAATCAGCTAGGTTAATGGCAACTTCATTTCCTGGGATAAGCATGGCCGCATACCTCAAATTTGTCATGGATCTTCTCCCTATCTTTGAAAGATTTGAGTTGGCAAAAATTCTTCGTCTTGAAAATGCCCATGTCGACAATTTGTCTAAACATGCTAGTAGCAGGGATTCCGAACTTCTCAAGGTAGTTCCGATTGATCACCTTACCGGACTTTCCATCTCAAAAAAGTAATGTGGGTGGAAGGCACCATTTTTTTTATGCAACCCATTATTGCCTTCCTCAAATATCAAATTTTACCCGATAACAAAGGTGAAGCCCATAAACTTAAGAGAAGAGTGACACATATATTTTACAAGATTATGTCTTGTATAAAATAGGTTTCTCCTCTCCTCTACTCTCCTTTGATGTACATGAAGATATGAAGCAAACTACGTCCTCCGAGAGATTCACGGAGGGGTAAGTCGAAACCACTCCGAACGACCTGTGCTAGAGCACAAGGTATTGAGGTAACAGTATTACTAGCCTACCTTAACAAAGGATGCTATAAAGTTTGTGCGCACATGTGATAAGTCAGCGCTTCTCTAACTACATAGACAACCATCACAGGAAATCGCTGTGGTATTGAGCCCTTGGTCATTTGCCAAGTGGGGAGTTGACATCATAGGAACTATGCCCAAGGGAGGGATAGTGCGAGCTATACTATCATGGACATTAATTACTTCACTAAATGGGTTGAATCCGAACCGTTATCTAAGATCACAGAAGCCAAAACTTCCAAGTTCATTTGGAAGAACATCATATACCGATTTGGTATTCCCTGTATGGTAGTTCGACAATAAGAAAGTCATAAACCTTTGTTATGTGCTGGGGATCAAAATCACTTTTCAACTCCTCATCATCCGTAGACAAACGATCAGGTGAAAGTCATTAATACCCTCAAGCATACCCTAAAAAGAAAGCTTGACACGTCTAAATAAACCTAGGTAGATGAATTCTCTCAAGTGATGTAGGCCATACACACCACCAACCGAACTGCCACTGGGAAAACTCCTTTTTCAATGACTTACGAAGTAGAGGCCATGAGATCGATGGAAGTTACATTTGCCTCATCTCAGTGTATTCATTTCAATGAGATAACAAATGACGACTGGGGGGCACAAATTGGATTTTCTTGAAGAAATGATGGATAACTCTCAAGTAAAGCTCGTTGCGTACCAAAGGAAGATGACACGGTATTACAATGTTAAGGTGAAAAAGAAATCCTTTCGCATTAGCGACCTAGTGCTGAGAAGAGTTTTTCTATCTTCTAAAGATTCGAGAACTGGCACACTAGGCCCCAACTAGGAAGGCTATTATCAAGTCAAAATCAAAGGCCTAGATGGTAAAACACAATCGAACCCATGTAACATCGAGCATCTTAAAGGATATTACCCATAGATATATTTCATCACTTTGACGGGACCATTGCTCTAATGTAAATATGTTTGTCTAATGTAATTGCTTTTGTCACCAAACACACATTTCCAAGCCTTGACGAGGTGCGCGACACTTTCCATGGAGTCAACTCATTCAAGGATAGCCAATTCAAACAGCAAGGTGCGTGACACCTCCCACAGGGGTCACCTCTTCAAAGATGACGCTCTTTATGGATTAATATCCACCATGGAGGAAGCCCTTAATGAGGTGCACGAGACTCTCCACGGAGTCATCTCGTTCAAGGATGTCCACTTCAAGGTGCGAGGTGCATGACACCCTTCATATGGGTCACCTCTTCGAAGATGATGCTCTCAATGGATGAACCATCCATCATTGAGGAAGCCCCTGATGTGGTGCGCGAAACTCTCCACGAGCTCACCTCGTTTAAGGATGTCCACATTGAACGGCGAGGTACATGATACCCCCCCTTAGGGGTCACCTCTTCAAAGATTATGCTCTCCATGAATGAACCATCCACTATGAAGGAAGCCCTTGAAGAGGTGCGCGATACTCCCTACGGAGCCACCTCATTCAAGGATATCCACTTCAAACTGCGAGTTGTGTGACAACCCTTCACTATGAGGCGCCAACGTTGGGAAGCGTATGATCACTTTCTAAAGTGTCAACACTTGGACAAGTTTGGAGGACTAACTATTAAGAAGCAATTACAATAAGAAAAGGTCATATAAATATATAAACATTAGAAACACGTGTCAAAATATATTTCATTGATATTGAACGATTACATGATCCCAAGCCATTATATCAAGATTTATATTGCTAAGGTTAGGGATTCACCACTACTAATACCCCCTCCCCAACAACCTCCTCCTTCTCCTCGACATCCTCCACTTTGGCCTCTATGTCAAGAAGACCACCAGTGGGACCACCAAACTTCTCCTCGATAAAGCCCACATCCTATTCAGGGTGAACGTCCCTCAAGGAAGCTAACACTTGCCCCATTCCACGAAGCCCAATAGTTGACAAAGTCATCATACTCATTCATTTTCTCAAAGTTATAATATATTTTTTGATTGCCACTATTTTGGCCTCCATTTTTAGAGATTCTATCTCTTTCTTCTGGGCTTCCATCAACTGTGGAAGCTCAGCCCTGTCTTTATTTGAGAACTTCAATGCTTCGACAACCAGGCGTTGATGCTCACTAGACTGGTCAATCCTTTTAGTCAGAGCTGCAACCTGGGATTTGGACTCGTGAAGCTCATTCCTTCGGCGGTTAACTTAGATTTCAGCATTATCCAACTTTACCTCGGCTTCTGTGTGCCTCACCTCAATCTTCTCTGCTCGGATCTAGCCTTGTTCACCTCCTCCTCAAGATGGGTTGAGGCCTCCAACATCTGGCTCAGTTCATCATTTTTAGAACACAGGGTGCGAACTAAGTTTTCGGCAGCCACACCAATAATTAGAGCCCTGGCCACACAAGCATTGTTGGCCGCCAATAGGTCTTCGACCTCATAGAAGGCTACGTGGTCTCACCACTTCTTAGTCCAATATTTGTGGTAGACCCTGGCAACAGAAATAGCTTTAAGAGGTAGCATCTCCATGACTGCTTCAGATAAGTTTTCATCCTTACTTTCAAGAAAGTGATTAACTTTTTTACTGTGAGGAGGTTGAGTTGGCTTCTTTTCTCGGGAAGGACGAGGGATGGAAATCTCTGTTTCAAGAGTATCAGGCTCTTAGGAGAGAGACTGCATTCATTTCGAAGCCACCTCGATAGGAGCTAGAATCGGTGGTCTTTTCTTCAAAAAATTCTTTCCTAGTCGGACCAACTGCTCATTTTGTTGCTTATAAGCAGTTGAGTTGGCCTTCAACTATCAGGCCCCGCCACGCTCTCACGGATAGTTGTGAAGTCAGGCCTCGCAGGCCTCTTTTCAAAAAAAAATTCTCTATAAAATTGAAAAAGTATAAACACTTCAATAATTTAATGGGCGAGAACAGAAATGGTCAGGTCGAACTTACTTGCCGTAGACATCAAGCCGTGGTCAACAAATGAAGGGTTTTTTTGTCGATTAGAACGGCGTAGCTCTGCTCTTTGAAGCTAAGCGGGTAGATGTCACATATGATGTTAAATTGCACCCAGGAGATCTCGTACCTCGGTAATGAATTTGCTAATAAATACGAAGATTATTAAACACTTAGCACCAAGAAGACGATCTAAATTAAGTTCGATGAAAACTCACTTGCTATGTAATATGAGGTGGGGATAGTCATGGGCACCATGGGGTCGTCTTCCATGGTGCCCCACCATCCCGAAGGCCAAAACCAGATCCACTTCCAATCCTTTATAAATGACAACAAGCCCACCATGAAGGGGAATGGGCTCCACATGAGGTAATATAATACTAACCCCTGGACTTATCCCTCATAGCCAATGTTTTGGGTGCGTAATGGAGTGGAAAACTAAAAAAAGCATCTATACCTAAGTTGGTCCTCCTCCACAGCATCTACGACCAACCATTTTACTCCATGAATTCTGATTTAGCTAGGTCGGAGCTATACATGAATATTATGTTGAACATTCCAACCACTCCAACCTAACACGCCATCTCAATGAAGAAGCACATCACCTCAACAGAGAACAGTTAAAGTCTACACATTATATGAATATACATGGACTTAGGGGACTATTGTTAAGCCTCCTGGCTTCGGCTCTAGATCATTATCAACGTGGTAGCCAATTGAATAAGCCCATAAGGCCCACTCCTTCCATGTCAACTTCCATAACTGAGGAGATACATCGTCCTATTCGAGGCTTCGTGAATCACCTAAGGCCAAAGTTAGTTCAGAGCTTCGGGGTAAAGCATCGCTTCCGTCACCCCGAAGTGACTCAGGATCTCCTCTAAACAAATCTTAATTATTGATTGAGTTGACGTTAAGGTCAAGTCACCGCCCACGTTTTAGAGCGTTAAATGTTGAATTAAAAGCCCATCAGTCTATGATTGACATTTAGGAGAAGACATCACCTTTACCTTCAAATGAAGCTACGTGTGTTCTCATCCTATGGTTGGTACTCATCTTCCACCCCTACATAAACTCACTCACTCAGTCATTTAGAAGGTAAGATTACCATATACACAAAAGATATATATTATTCTTAATATTCCGTTCTTATTATCACCTTCGACTGATTTGACCGTCGGAGTGCTTGTTGTTGACTCCCCACCACCAAAGAAGGTCATGAGCAACTAACGACGTGTTTTAAGTGTGCAGGAGTAAACTATGGGAACTGTTACTTGTTGGCCATGTCATCCCAACAAAAAAAATGAGGTCAATACTACAACCTAAAGAACTTTTGTATCTTTTATCAAACTAATACCTTATTCATCTTAGTTGCTAATGGGGCTAAAGTTTTAAATGTTGATATGTTAACAGTTGGAATAGGTCATATATGGCACTATTTTCATGGATGATTTTCATTTATTATCACATGAAGGTTGTGACATCGTCTAGGGTGTATAATGGCTCACCACTATTGTTCCTGTTACATGGAATTCTAGTCAGCTCAGAATAGAGTTTGTTGGTGACTAAACCTGATGTTACAATAAAATATCAACTTAAGATAAATTTAGTTAGGTAATTGTTCCTAATTGCTAAAATTTTTAAAGAAAATATAAATTCTCGTTTAGAAGTGTTTGGTAGTGTTCTACAAAGAATTGATTAGCTCGACTCTCTATAGGGGATCATAGTCCCAATTTGTAAGTCTTTTAATAGGAGCTTGTTGTCCTCTTTTTATCATACTATAATATCTAACATTGATATGTGTTCCACCACCCTACTTGAAATGTTCTATTTGAAATTTGAGTTCGACTAGGCAGAGTATCATTTATCCTAGGATGTAGCTTAAGGGACATGAATATTATGTTGAACATTCCAACCACTCCAACCTAACACGCCATCTCAATGAAGAAGCACATCACCTCAACAAAGAACAGTTAAAGTCCACACATTGTATGAATATACATGGACTTAGGGGACTATTGTTACGCCTCCTGGCTTCGGCTCTAGATCATTATCAACGTGGCAGCCAATTGAATAAGCCCATAAGGCCCACTCCTTCCATGTCAACTTCCATAACTGAGGAGATACATCGTCCTATTCGAGGCTCCCGAATCACCTAAGGCCAAAAGTCAGTTCAGAGCTTCGGGGTGAAGCATTGCTTCCATCACCCAGAAGTGACTTAAGATCTCCTCTAAACAAATCTTAATGATTGATTGAGTTGACATTAAGGTCAAGTCACTACCTACGTTTCAGAGCGTTAAATGTTGCATTAAATGCCCATCAGTAATTGACATTTAGGAGAAGACATCACCTTTACCTTCAAATGAAACTACGTGTGTTCTCATCCTATGGCTGGTACTCCTGTTCCACCCATATATAAACTCATTCACTCAGTTATTTAGAAGGTAAGGTTACCATATACACAAAAGATATATATTATTCTTAATATTTCGTTCTTATTATCACCGTCGACTGACTTGATCGTCGGAGTGCTTGCGGTTGACTCCCCACCACCAAAGAAGGTCATGAGCAACTAACGACGTGTTTTAAGTATGCAGGAGTAATCTACGTGGAGCTGTTACCTGTTGGACACGTCATCCCAACAAAAAATGAGGTCAATACGTAGTGTTACCTAAAGAACTTCTGCATCTTTTATCAAACTAATACCTTTTTCATTAAGGTTGCTAATGGGGCTAAAGTTTTAAATGTTGATATGTTGACGGTTGGAATAGGTCATACATGGCACTATTTTCATGGATGATTTTCATTTATCATCACATGAAGGTTGTGACATCGTCTAGGGTGTATAATGGCTCACCACTATTGTTCCTGTTGCGTGGGATTCTAGTCAGCTCAGAATGGAATTTGTTGGTGACTAAACCTGATGTGACAATAAAAAATCAATTTAAGATAAATTTAGTTAGGTAATTGTTCCTAATTGTTGAAATTTTTAAAGAAAATATAAATTCTCATTTAGAAGTGTTTGGTAGTGTTCTACAAAGAATTGATTAGCTCGACCCTCTATAGGGGATCATAGTCCCAATTTGTAAGTCTTTTAATAGGAGCTTGTTGTCCTCTTTTTATCATACTATAATATCTAACATTGATATGTGTTCCACCACCCTACTTGAAATGTTCTATTTGAAATTTGAGTTCGACCAGGTAGAGTATCATTTATCCTAGGATGTAGCTTGTAGCCTAGGTTATAGTTACCTATTGCCTAGGAAATCATGCCCATCTTCTGATTCGTAGAAGGTACGGTGCTTAGATTAGTCATGACACTTGTCTTCTTTTGGTTAGTTGTCAAAGAAGTGCTAGCGTCCCCCAGAGATATATTTTCAATTTGGTCATAATGATATTTTCTAATTACGATGGCCTTGTGGTCGAGCAGATTAGATAAACCACGAGCCGACCTTTATTTGTGATTTAGGAATCTTATATTTAAGCTATTTTAATCACTTTTTGAAGTAGGTCCGCTGTTTTGTTTAAGATTGAACATCAACAATTGTCCAAGGTTTGTATTTTGCCTCTAGGAAGAGTTTGGACCGTAAAGTTTTGAGGTTAGTTCTGTATGTGACGCTTCAGAGCTGAGTAGATGATAACTATCTCTTGGAGTGACACGCTTCAACAAGTAATTGGCTGACAGTTTTACTTCGACAAGGCTTCTTCAAGAAGTTTAGCCCAGAACTTCAAAAGGTGGATTAATTCTAGCCCTTGATTCAATTTGTTTTTTCTCCCCAATTTGTTTGGACGATTCAAATTGCACCTCTTCAAATTCTTTCATTTTTCTTCGAAATCTCCCTAGCTTTCTAAAAACTCCTATATTTTCTTGTGAGTTCCACTAGTTTTGTCTTCCAAACTATATGAGGTTGTCTGTAGAAGTCTTTCCATGGTACTTCCTTTCTTTTATCACCTCTGTTCTGTCTTCGTCTTCCTCTCTTCAATTTCTTCACTTTTAAAAATGAGTTTGGACAAGCCTGTGATTCATCCTTGGGAGAATAACCAAAGGAGTTAACAGGCACTTCTAGTGAGTCGTCATCCACCTTAAACATTTGTAAGGTCTTCATCCCATTTTCCATAATAGTTGTCCATCCTGACAATATCCCCTACTATAGAAGAAAATTACAACCCAAATTGGGTAGGGGCTCTTAGGGATGAAGAGGAAAGTAAGGCCTACTAGTCATGAGAGAGGAGTGGAAGTGTTTAAACATAGAGTACACCACCAATGATAAAAGTTTGGAGACATTATGATTAACTATGATATAATCATATAAAAATCAATGTCCACATGTCATGAGTTCTAAACAAAAATTCATAAATTATGATTAACTATGATATAATCATATAAAAATCAACGTTCATATGATATTAGTTGTAAACAAAAATTCATAAATTACACATATGATATATTTTTTGAGATATGTGCTACTTCAAAGAACTTTGTATTTTACTATTTCTTTTTCAAAAGCAATAAATCAATATTCTTATGAAATTTTATAATTTTGATGTGATACTCTTGAGGAGCAATAAAATATTATTACTTAAAAAATAAATTATGTAAAGATTTACTATTTAGGAGCAAAAATATAATTTATATTAGATTTTTCCAAGTTCCAACTTTTTGCTTGTTTGATAGGCAAAATTTTTTTGGCAAATAGTTTTCCACCCAACCCCTTTTTTTTTTTTTTTTTTTTCTTTTTTTTTGGTTTTTGTTTTTTTTTTTTTTTTTTTTTTTTGAACTTGTCC
>CAIGRT010023829.1:0-12379 GCA_903798405.1 Fraxinus platypoda | reverse complement strand
TTTCAACAATCTCAAAATAGACACCAAAAACACAAAATCCAAAATGAATTCAAAACACAAAACTGAAACACAAAGAGAACGACCCCTAATCTTTTTAACTGATCAAACTTTAATTTTAACCACACATTTTATAAGACTCATAACTTTATCAACTTTTTAACCACACTTTTAATCAATTTTTATCAAAATCTGTTAAAACTTTTATTAGAAACTTCGTCACACATGTCCTTAATGTGACTTTACAAAATATAAATTTAATTTTACATCAATCAAGAATTAGACTTTTGTAATACAATCAAGAATTAGACTTTTGTAATCTCAATGGAAAATTCGAATTTAATTCACTTGGGTGGAGGAGAATATAAGTTCGAGAGATTTGATTGATCGGATAGGAGAAGAAGCTCATGTTTGATGGTCATTATTTGAAAATACATTTTTTCCGTATTTATTTTCAATCATACATTCACATAATAAAATATTCTACACGTAAATTCAATTTTTTTTTTTTTTTTACTTTTTAATCACACATTCTCCGAAAAATCGCTATTCAAACACGTTGTTTTTCCCAAATAATGGCCATTAAACAGGGGCGGAATTTTATAGCCAATTTTGACTCGAATAGTACTATTGGAACATATTCAAGAGATTGTCTAAATACAAGATACTTTCTATTTTAAGCCACTATTTGATGAAAATTAAAAATCAATGCATAAGTTAAGCTAGAGGAGACTCTAAATCTCCATTCTTATTTTATATTTTATAATGTATGTACGTAATAAATATAGATTTCAATATTATCCAAATATACTTCTGTCGCGTTTTACTCACTAAACTTTAAAATACTTTTGAGCGGTCACTAAACTTTAACACATTGCACTCAATCACTCACTCTTCATGTTTCATAAGTAACTCAACTTTATAAATGATTTTGAGTGGTCACTGAACTTTAACATATTGCACTTCATCACTCATTCACTATGTTTCATTAGTCACTGAACTTTAATTTCCGTCACACTTTACTTATTAAACTTTAAAATGATTTTGCGTAATCATGAACTTTACTCACTAAATCTAACTATTCAAAAATTAAAATTTTGAAGTATAAAATATTATACACGAAGACGATGCCATTTTTCTCTTAAATTATCTTGTGACAACTCTAAAAAATATGCTTACGTTTAAGCCATTTTTTTTTCAACAGCACACTCTCATAAAATAATTTTACACATAAACCTAAAAAAAAATTCATATTTTTTAACCATACATTCTCCGAAAAATCACTATTAACAAACTTATTTTTCCTCAAAAATGGAGCTCAAACATTATTTACATTTTGTTAATCTCGTTTAATATTATTGACTCTAAATCGAAAATTTCCCTATCTGTTTGAGATATAATTTTTTTTTTTTTAATTTGGGTCTGCAATTTCAATCGAAATAAATAAATAATTTTTTTATTTTATTTTCTCAACTTCAAGAAAAATTATGATATAAATTAAGATTTATATCAATTTGAAGCTAGCATTCCTTTTCCCCCTTGAACATAGTTTTTGACGACTAGAGAAATTATATCTTTTTTATCAATATAAATATTTTCGTCTTAGATCAAGTCTCATTTTCTAGTCGATATTTATTTTGTTTTATTTTCTTCAGGTCAAATCTCATAGAAAATCAAATTTACTTGGAAACATTATGAAATTCAGTAACCACTAGAAAAGCATTTTAAAATTCAGTAACACGTGATGGAAATTTATGTTCACTGATTAATTAAACGTGGCAATTGAGTGATAAAGTACAACATATTAAAGTTTAGTGACCACTCGAAAGTATTTTAAAGCTCAATAATTTATGAAATATGGTAAGTGCTAAAATGCAACATGTTAAAGTTCATTGACCATTCAAAGGTATTTTAAAGTTCAATAAGTATAAGTTCAATTACTAATGAAACACTTAACTCACTTTCTGTGCATGTAATAACTTTTGTTCTAGTATTTCCGGAATGAGCACCTAACCATTGAATCTTAAAGTGTTGTAATAGCAATTTGATGGGCCATTAACCTGTTGGTAAAAAAATTAATCAAATTTTTTTGCTCCTAATACTGCATGTATTTTACATTTTACGTTAAATTTTTTACAATTTGCAGCGTCAATATATTTAGAATAATGTTATTCGCAGTCGCTATCTGTGACAGTCGCTCTATGTGGTATACACATGACAGATGGTTATTTGATGCACGAGCCAATAAAAAACTATCACATTAATACATCAAATAACCATCTGCCATATGTATGCCAAGTAGTACGACTGCCGTAATAAGCGACTACGAATAACATTACTCATATTTATTTAGCTCGTCCAAATCAAACATGGACATGTTAAAATTAACAAGGGAAGCTAAGCATATTCAAGCATTGACAACCATACAAATTTTGCCACCAATTTACGTATAAGAAATAAGAATAATATTATTTAACCTCATTGATATTATAACCCCAGTCTATATGGAATTAATGTGACATTAAATGATAAATACAATGAAATGAGTCGTTTAATTCCACATCTCATTCAGCATTACACCAATACTACATAAACTCGGGTTATAGCTCTAATGTGGTTAAATAGCATTACTCAAGAAACAAAGAACGGGCGCCCCCACAATTTTAGGTACTAATCATTCCAAAACGTCACAGTAACCATTGAAATGTCTAATTATACCCTTTTCCTCCCAATTCATGGCTTTATCATAGCCTACATTAGTACAGTTTGTACATAGATTCTCTAATTCTAAAGATTATACATTTTTATGTAAAAATCTTAAGTGCTATTATGTACAAAAATTGGACCCTTGCATTTTGGTGTGTGTGTGTGTGTCTATATATATATATATTTTTTTTTATTTATTTATTTATTTTTTTTATTTAATATTTTTCTCTCTCTCTCTACGGTTTTCACAACAAGAACAGAAAGCGATAAAAAAGAAGCTGCTCTCTCAACTCCAACACCTTTTCCCCAAAACATTGAGAACATTCCCATATATAATTTAAAATTAAATATTTTTTTTACCGACAAAACCCATGCTCAAAATCAACTCAATCTAACAACTCTCGATTTATGGCAAATCAATAAAGAAATTTTGCAGAAAGATGAAAAATTTCAGTTGGGATTTTATTCTCCCAATAAAAGAATTTTCCACGTAGACCCATAAATTAAACCTATTTTTTAATCACAAATTCTTCAAAAAATCACTCTTCATAAAATTTATTCTCATTTCACTACCAAACAGGGGCATAATTGAACTAGATTCGAAATATCACCACATTTATATAAAAGTAACGTCCTGTGGGGATTGGCAAATAATTTGACCGCCAACAGCATTACTCTAAAAAATATCGTACAAGCTGGTAAAAGAAGTTCCGAGAAAGCAATAACGTTTAACTTCACACCTGAATGGCTTCTCATGACTTGATCATCATGGCTTGTGGATCTTGAAACCGAACACTCTAGGAGCATAGTTCTGTGAAGACTTCTGTGGCCTGATGTGTCCATAAGTCATCAGAAATAGGTGGGGAAATGTCGTTCCAAAATAGGCTCCATCAACGCCTTCCCATCAGTTAAAGAAACAAAGGACAGCAAATTTCCACAGTAAAGATTTAGAGTTTTAAGCCCATGTTTGGTACCAATTAAAATCTAGATTTTAATTTAAGTCAAAGTCAACAATTAATTTTAACCACATTTTATGGGTCCCACAACTTTACAACCACACATTTCATCAACTTTTATCAAAATCTACTAAAAAACTGATTTTAATCCCCACCAAACAGGAGAAAAAGATTTGTACCAAATTAAACTTTGCAACTGCAATTGAAGTCAATCTCCAAAATTTGTTTCACCGGAAAATACAATCGTCATAGAGAAACAAAACCGAGGCATACAATCACTCTCTTTTGCCTCAAATTCACTCACTTTAGGGCATAAACAAAATTGAGAAAAATCGAAGAGAAAGGGGAAAAGAAGAAATAATTTTAAATAGGTTCAGCATATTCAGTCCATTCATTCTCTTTAAGGCATGTCTCCATGTTTGATTATTAATGAACCAATACGAAAGAGTTTGGCAGAAAGGATGAATGGTCGAAACGTTATAATCAATCAGCCTAATACGGATGCTAGTTCAAGATCCACCAAATCAAACAGCACCAAACTATGTCTATGAAATTATTGCAAAACAGAAATAAAAGGATACTCTCTTGGAACCTCGATCGAGGAGTATAAATATCTTCACACTTGGGACAATATATTTTCACCGTGCTTAGGCGGGGAATGTCCGATTCACCGACAGGTAGGCAGGGTTGTCCACAACAGTATACTTTTGGGCATCTCCCAAACTCAGCATTCTTGTACTTCTCTAGCTGTCAAATGGCAATCATAGGAGGACAAGCTTTAACCAACAAAATTGCACTTCTAAAATGAATTTACGGAATGAAGCTATATTGAAAGAGATCGAATAAATTGCATGGACACGGACACGGACATGCGTGTCGGACACGAAAAGACTCAGAAACGTTGACACCCTTTTTTTTTTTTTTTTGAAAAAGCTGGACATGGACACGCTGGGGACATGCTGAAATAAGTTCTTTAAAATTTTAAACTCATAAATATGTTTTTATTTTTATAATTTTTAATACAGCACATGTCAAATGACATGCAGACACTTGCCCGAGCGGTGTTTCTAAAGTATCCCTTGAGCATCGGTAATTTAAAATATGTATAGAAAAATGGAACAAGGGCATGTGAGTTGTTTAATATATAAGAATGTCAGTGCCTGACACAACACGATACGTGTTGGACACATTGCTCTAATAGGAGTGTATGTGCTTCTTAGGAGATCGAAGTAAAGAGAACTGCTTTAAGCTAACTATGAAAACCAACTAATATTTTCTGGGCTATAAATAAATATTATCCGAGTTTCCTGGAACAAATTAATAGGTTCTCTAAACCTAAAGATTCAAAACCCACTCTAGCTGGGAAAATTTAAAACCCAGGGGAAGTAATTAATTCTAGTATGTAAACCTAAAGTACTAAATCAAGGGCCTAACTAAAACCTAATCTGTAACCAAACTTCAAGTCCAATAAGAGCATGAATTCTAGTCCAAGGACTTCTGAGAAGAAATTAAACCCTTCCTCCCTGCATCAGCAAGCCAGCTCACATCTTACACAAAATCTTAGGAACCAAAACAGAAAAATTATGGAACCAAGTCTTACCATAGCGGCCAATCCTTTAGATGTTATTATGTAACGGACATGAATTAGACCATAAAGCATCTCGGCTGCAGATTCAATCAATTCATTCTGCTCCTCCGTAAATGACTCACCTACAAAATTTGGATGTTTCAAAACACAATCAAGTGAAAACTATATGCACAAAGAGCCATGAGGTTGAAGTCACACACATAGAGCCAATGGGCAGAAGAAAACATAAAAATTACTGAAACAACAGAAAGTGAAGGATACAGCTGTCCATGATTTTGCATGAGCGGTATTAGTAAATGGGACACAGCAAACAAGAGAAGCCTCAGATGTGCAATGGGATTGCATTTTCAACTTCACTGGCTATTAAATACCATTATCTCCTAGAGATTTGCTTATAATAAGAATCTCGTGTTCAAGTTTTGCATTTCCATATCCTAGCACCTTGTCTACCCTTAGACAGGATTCGGTTACGGAAATCAAATAAACCCTCTTCAAAGCATCACTATACTTGCCTTAAACAGTAACTTGTCATCTACTATGTTTAAACATGTCATTCGCTCAGCCCCACAAGATAATTTTAGCTGAGTAAATGCTTTGTAATCCCAACATGTTGAACTATTCGATTTAAAGGCTTAAGCTATTAGAGAAAGTCACATATATATCATTTAAATCTTGTCTTCAGCACTTTCATACACGTGTAGGCAGGGTTCATTTTTATCTCATGACAAGTGCACAATTTCATTAAATGGGTGGTAACAAGATTAGAACCGAGGATCTTCTCTTGCTTCAATACCATGTTGAACTACTTGATCTAAAAGCTTAAGCGGTTAGAAAAGATTACATGTATATTATTTAAATTTTGTCTTCAACATAGCGGGTAAAAGAATGAAACTGGTTCATCTTTTTGCAAAAAGAAATTAAGCAAGAACTAAAAATAGCAATAACTTGCAACAGATCTCAAAAGAAACAAACGTCGTGCTAAACTCGTTAGCTTACTGATATAACCAAATCATAATGGTAATTTTTGTTTTGAACTTCTTCAAAGACCAGAACAACTCCCCTTTCAGTTATTCTTGTAGGACTAACTAAACATTACTTGATTCACAAACGTCAAGGAGAACACCAATTTTAACAACAATAATCACAATTCTTCAAACTAAAAGATTCAAACTTTTAGTTTTATGAACTGAATCATTAACTTCAAGAAACACTTATTTTAACATTAATTATTCTTCTAACAAGAACATACCAATTGATGATTCAACATCTAGAATTAGATCGAGTGCATAGTCATAATAAGGAATTTGACTGCTTAAACCGCAGAGGTTAAAGTCATCTTGGATGTAATCATCGTCAACCTCACAGAAGAACTCATTCCCACGAAGATTGCCAAACCATGATATCCAACAAGTGTCATCCCCATCAGACCCACTTACATCTGACTCCTCACTGTCTGCCTCAGATACTTCCGCTATCAACACAATAGAGAATTGTCAGCAAAGATAAAAAATAATTACTAAGCTTCTGCAGAATCAAGAGGAAAGGTGTGCCAGAACAAATACATGTACACACTGTTCAAAGTCACTTTGATTTTCTGTAGGCACTATGCCGAATAGAAAAAGAAATGCACAAGTTTTTATGTCCTTGGGCTTGGCACTGCTATACGAACAACAAAATTCTTCTCTCACCAAAGGCAAGCAAATAAGTCTCATGAGTGACACCAGTCATGGCTGAAGCATGAGAGAATGGAAGAATATGCATAGATGAATCTCAATTATACCTCATACATCAAACAAATTATCTATACTACAATTCAGAGATAATAGTCTCATTTACACCTAAAATTTCTTATAAATTTGGAAAATAACATAAATGAATTATTTCTTAACATAAAACTAGTAATTATGACATGAAAGATTAGAATCTATTTATTATTTTATTTGTATGCCAAAGATAAGAGCGTACTTTTAGTAAGTCTTAGATGAAATCACCATCACATAGACATCATTAGAAGCTACAAGTCACTAGCTTAGCCATATGCAAAAATGATAACTTGGGTTTCCGGTGCTGTATCTTTTTGACTCTTTTCCCCAATTCATGTCTAAAGATACCAAGTTAAGAAAAGGTTAAGCCCCTCTTTGAGCCCCATTTTTCCAAAAACTCATTTCCAACCACACATTCCCATAAATTAATTTTACACGTAAACCGAAAACTTTTTCATATTTTCTAACCATATATTCTCCAAAAAAAAAAAAAAAATTCCAAAACACATTTCTCCAAACAAAAGTGGGGCTCAAACGGGGGGCTAAATTTATCAGTGACATTGAGAATGAAAATTCTGCATTTGCTTTCATTCTTACTGTGAAGTGAAATTGAATTGGTAAATGCAGATAGCCGCTGTCTGTTTCTTGAACCGGGGGAGCTAAATGCGACAAAATAAAAAAAAACAGCAAAAATGCTTGTGCTGGCTGATTGGGAAGAGGTCCAATCGTTTAGAGCCGTATTGTAGTTTCCCAAATAATATATGTTAAGAGGCATGTAGTAGAAAGAAAGAGAAAACAAAGCATATTGTTCTTCGTGAAACTTATTCTACAAGAGAGAAAGAGAGGACTACAATGTCAAGCAAGGAAGGAAATATCCAACAATGAGATCAAATAATCTGTATTCTCCAATTTATTAAATTTTCTTCAGCAGCAAGGCTCTAAGTCTGCATTGGAATATACATTTCTCAACGTCAAGTGCCATAGGTCCCTTCCAAAGATAATATTTGTAATGTTGTCTTCATAAAGTAGGAATGATGTACAGCCACATCAACATTTTCCTCATTTTTGAGAAAGAAAAGGTCACATAAAGAATAAATGGATGCAGAAATGAAGAAAAACACACAGAGCATACGAGAAAAGTACACTTGAAGCAAATACATAGAGAAAATACAAATGTGGGGTAGGGGTGGGGTAGTGAGTTATCTAAGATTATTGATAAAACTTCAAAATGGTATTTTCTTTTGATCCAATTCCCCTTTTACTGTTTAGAGAAGTCAAGCTATACCCTCCCTCTCCATCCATCCAAAGGATGATGGGCAGAGAGTCAGCGACAATTGGTGTCCCCCTTCGGTTAAGAACTAGAATATGGCTCTCTTGGAGGCCTTTATTTGATTGTATCAAAAGGCTCAAAGAATTCAGATTTCCTTATTAGTCCAGGTGGACAAGCAGATAATTTATACAATTCATTTCTTCTAAAAGTTCGAATATAATTGATAACTTGCTTGTTTACAAATCATCAATAAACGAGCACAAGTACAACTTTTTCTTTCTTCTATGCTTTTTCCCCTTTTTAATGTTAAATCTTGCTCTCCATGTTTAGTTCCCAAAACGACAATAACGTTGTTTTCCACTATTTTGTATCTCCTAACTTAGGGATACTTTCTTTAATTTTTTATTTTTATATATATTTATATTAAATCTAGTTTAGAGATTAAAGTGCTCTTATCAGTTACTATAATCATACTATCATAAATGGAACAAAGTTAGTATTGAATATGGCTCAAAATTCGGATTTCTTTTGTTCCTTTTTCTAGTTAAAAGTTGGATCAATTTTGTTCATTTTTATGTCGAGAAAACTATTATTGAGATACACACTTTGCAGAAAGAAATAAGGAAGAATACTTATTTTTTAAGCTAAAATATATTTTTACTAAATTATGAATAAGGAAAAAGAAAAATGACAAAGAAAAGGATAGTTTTAAATGCAGCGTAATAAATATGATCTGTATATTTGGTTTTTTCCTACAAAGAAGATTTCGGTAACCTTTAACCCAACCCTATCCATTTTTGTTAGCTTCACGAGTTGACCTTCCCCAACCATTAAATCCAACCTGTGTATTTAAACTAAAAACATTTATTCCCAAATGCATCCAAGCCTAAATAAATAATTTCTTCCATTGAAATTTCCAAAAATAAAATGTCATGGTACTTACATACATAAGGTATCATTCTCTCAGACAATAGCTATATAAGCTTGACATAATACAACTAAAAGGAAACTTGGGAAGGTTCATCAAAGCTGCTATTCATTGTTTCTTTTCAGTTCTCATATGCAAAAAAAAAAAATATTAAATTCAACCAAAAAGTGATGAATCCAAGATACATAACAGATTGATTGCACAATATTCATTATCAGAGTATCAACTTCATCATTCGTCTAATCATGAGCCACAGAGGAAGAGAGTGTTGTTTGCATAAGTTTCTGGTGCTGGACACCATCATTTGTATGCATAAAACTGTCATGACTTGCTTTTATACAAACTATGCAACGCGGAGCACAGCCAGCACAAGATAGGAGCCCTAAGTCCCTATTTGCAAGGGCAATCCTCACCTTTCGAGAGGATTATAGGCGTGTCTCCTCCAAGTGATAAATGATTGATTGAAAATATTAGTTATAATATTTTCTCAAATACCAATAGCAAATCAATAGATACACAAAAGAGGAACATGCAATCTTTAAGTTTACATAGCCATATTTAACCGGGAGAAAGGCAATTCAATGTAAACTCCCCTCTCAAGATACACCATATATTTTAAACAGACGTGTTACTTTCTTGAATTGCTAGGACCCAATTAACTGACTGTTTAAAACCCAATCAGCATCCAATCAATATAACACTCAAGAAAATACATAATTTACAAACACTCGTGCCAATGCATAACATAAATTATCCTCTTTCCCTATTTTCCCAATTGGTTCAGAGCATTTCGCCATATTATCCGGGGTAGACGATTTAAAGGCAGCGCGAGGATCCTTTCCGTTGATTCCTCCCCTCGCAAAGACAGTAGATGATGAGGAATTAGATCGGTCCACTTGCTTATCTAGGGCTTCCTGGATTCTCTTCAGATTCGCCACGTGTCCCCTTTCCCCCTTCCCGACTGCTCCTCCCCTTTCTCTATACATGATAATAATGTGCGTATATCACTTATTTATACGCAGGTAGGACAAAATCAATCTCCCGATTGAGAGAAAGAGTGAAGAGAGTGAAAATTGAGGGTTTTTATTAGGGGAAAAGCGGGAGAAGATTATCCCAACCTGTCTCTGATTTTTGCAATTTGATTTTGTGAATATATATATAGATGTATCTATATGTAGCCTGTATGAGAAGATGCGGTGGGGGTGTGGGTGGGGTGGGGATATGTTCCGGCAGGAGCAGCTCAGCTCACTGCTTTACAGCGCTATTTGTAAGATTTTTTGTGAAGGTAGGAAGTTTATGGTGAAATTATTTCGTACGAAATTTTGTGTGCGCATTAGCACGTGGCCGTTGATTAAGCCCGGTTTAATAATCATTATTTTAAAACTTTTTAATTTTCATACTCATTTTCATCTACATATTTATACAATAAAATATTTTGTACTTAAATTTTAAAAAAATTTCTTACTTTTTAACCATATATTTTCCAAAAAATCAGTATTCAAAGCNAAAAAAAAAAAAAAAAAAACTGACCATCAAACGTGACTAAAGTTGAATTTGGAACATTATTATTATTATTATTATTATTTTTTTTTTTTATCGAACAATTGGGACGTTGATTTGAATGGAGAGATCTCCGAGGCCTCCAAATTTAACAATTATCTTTATGATATTTTTCTACATCATGCTTGACATTGTCATTGTTGACGACAAATGATTGGTTGAAAAAATGTTTTTTAAAAACTGTTCAATGGAATATTGTCACATAACGGAGTGTAAAACTTGGTGTACATACACCAAACATGTTCGTTATTTTTAATTTTTAATTTTATTTTAATACCATCAAAATGTTTATTGTAGTATTAGATAATTATTTAGGAAAAATTATATATTTAAACCACAACTTTTTATTAGTTGCGCTTCATTTTAATAGTACTTAAAGTCATCAATATTTGCTTATTGAAATTCTAATGTCACTTTTTTCGTCAAATTTTATTTTTAATCATCCATCCATTAGCATATCTCGTATTTGATCATGGATTCTATCAAAATATTCTATTTTTTTGCTTTGAAATGTGGTTTGTCGCACTTTTGCGTTAATTTATTTTTAAAAAAATTCTCCTAATAAACTTTTTGGACAAAATTTGTCATTGAAGACGATGTTTACGAATTAATGGAATGTTAAACATAATAATTTGTCGAAAAAAAAGTTATGAACAAAAGTACTATAGCGAGCAAAGAAACATTCAGAACCTTAAATGCAATTAAAACACAGTTTTGTTCATGGAAATTGCGATATGTATATAATTATATATATATTAACACCACCGTTTTTTTTAAATGCATTACATTTTATCCTTATATATCGAAATAAATAAATAATGATATCGAAAATACAATAAAATTATTTTATTCATTTGACACAATAAACACTAAACCATAATATAATATTTCTTCTAAATAAACATACCTATTTCTTTATTATTCATGAGGTAAATCTTCATCATCTTTGGATAAATCTTCGGGCCTTATGAGAGGCTAGCTCCCGATTCTTTTTATTAAAAAATGTGATATTAAATCCAACATAAAATAAATAGACGAATATAACTATAACAAGAAGCCAAAAGGGTAACGCCACTTTAGGAGGACCCTTGAGAGCTGGAAATATGCAAGTTACTATGAATAGTGCCATGGAAAAGGCACCAATATACAACTCTTCGGACGTCAATTCTCTCATTTTTGTTATCTACTTATTCATAAAATCATACAAAAATAATTTAAAATAAATTCAGTCATCTATTGAGGAAAATATATACTTCTATTGTTCATGGAGGATCTGTGTCTTAAATTCAAAATATATACTATTTAATTATTTATTTTTATAGATATCCTATATAAATTGTGGTATTAAAGGAAAAGGTGTCCATAATTTTTTTATTATTTGTTATTTATGGATGAGTTGCAAATTTCTTACATATTTATTGTTGGCATGTACATAAGAAGGAATTATACTAATTATTGATAATTGTCATCTAAGATTAATTGCTTGTAAAATGTAAAAACACAGCATGCATATTCGTCGAACTCGTTTACTTGCTAAAAGATATTATGTTAGTTTACTTTAAAATAAGGGACGCATATTTAGAGCATGTTTGTCCAGGATTAAAATTCAAT
>CAIGRT010023824.1:0-12941 GCA_903798405.1 Fraxinus platypoda | reverse complement strand
AAAATGAGATAGAATTAATTTTATTACTTGAAATCAAATAAAATTAATTTTATTACTCGAAAAATAAAAAATGAAATTATTTTCCATGTAGGTAAATTTCTCAATTACCTGATAAAATAATTACCATATAGAAAATTTTAAATGGGTGCTATGATTTTCAAGTGAAATTCAATCTAACAATTAACACATTTGAATATCAAATAATTGTTGGAATGAATTAAAAAAAAAGAAGAAGCTAAATCTAGACTTCTAACATTAACAAAACTTCAATATATATTCGAATAACATATTTAAACTTTCTCAAAAGCTCCCCCATGAAGAATAAAACAAATCACTAATCCTTGATTAAAATTAATATCTATAAACCCAACAGCATAATATCAGTTTTTGTTTGGATAATCTTATTGTTAATGAGGAAACACGTAAGGTTGACATCTTCTCTTCTCTAAGAAGAAAGCAAGCGGGTTAAAAAGCAGTCGTTTTTTACCATTGCCTCAATTATTAACTTATATTAATTCGTAGTCTCTTAGTACATATTGTAATATGTGGTTTGATTATTTATTTATTTATTTCAAGTAATAAAATTAATTCTATTTGATTTCAAATAATAAAATTAATTCTATCTCATTTTAGATTTATATAATATAATGGCGGGTCCCACATTTAATAAATACATCAAATATTTTTGTTTTTAACTTAACATGTGTGTAAATTAATGTAGTTTGAAATAATAGCGAGTCCCATTAAATAATTAGATTTGTTGATAATTACTATGTCATGTCATTGGTGCTTAGGAGATCAAGATATATAGAGAGAAATGATCTCCTAAGCTAAGCACTTGACATGGCAAATCAATTAATTGGTGGATTTAATTCATGTTCCTACCATGAATTTATTCATCAAATAATTGATGTATCATATAATCGGTGCTTATGAATAATCTCTCTTTCTATATTTAACACTTGTATGGGTGCGTTATTTTTGTGAAAAATAAATTTTTTGGGTCAAATCATGTAGACCCATATTGATTACTTACCCATACTGATTACTTCAATGGTAAAGTATGCTTGTACCAGGGAAAGAAAGAATCAGTTAACAATAATGGCTAAACGTGAAAACTCCATTTCGCCCTTCTTCTCTAAACAATTTTATTCCTTGAAATCTGCATTTGCATTTGACTCTTCATCTTGAATTTTTTGAAGTTGATGTAAAAAAATTCTCCCTTTGTGGATGCCGTTCACGCTAAACAACAAGCGCAAGTTATGTTAACGTCAAAAAACCTTAACCTCAAAAAAATGTTGGAAGTAATATTTCCAAGTTGTAATCAGTAGAAACATTCAAAATTATTTATGTGGAGTAGAATTTTAAATTTTGTTTATATCGTTTGGTTATCAAGGAAAAAAGACGATGACCCTATACATGGTTGAATTATATAGCCAACATATAAATATTTTTCACTGGTGTTGAGCCATATAATCGCGTAGTCGATCCTACGAAGTGTGCTACATTTCAGGTACATTCATCTCAACTGTCATTTCATCTTCTTCGTGGATGAGTAACGATGCGAGTATCACGTGCATTAATGGTAGTACCCGACAATACAAATATGAAACATAAGTTGAAGTCACAATGAGCTAGCACATTCTGTCTACGCATCCCTTTACATCCAATAAAATAGTCTTTGTTCGCATAGCAATGCAGTTTTAACATGCATTCCGTCAATTGTGCCTATGCAATACTATCAAAAAGTTCAAAAAGGAGACACATAATTTACTTCCATGCTGTTATCTCTGATATCGTTAAATATAACCGTATTTTTAAATGAACGTGAAATATTTCTATAGAAATATATTAAAATAACTGTATATAGAGAAATATATTACAATATGGAGTGCATCTCATCAAATCTGATCTAAATTATAATCAGAGTCCGACTCACCGTAAGTCTGAACCAGATTAGCACCCCTTATTCTAGGTTAATCTCTATATATGATTATTGTAATGTATTTCTATAAAAAATTTTCACGTTCATTTAAAGATGCGATCATATTTAGATATCAGAGTTAACAGCCGTGTGAGTAAATTACATATCTCATTTTTCAACTTTTTTGTCAGGATTGCATAAGTGCAACTGACGAACGCATGTTAAAGCTGTATTGCCCACGAATAAAGATAATAGTTTATTTGACGTAAAGGGATCCTACACAGAATGTACTAGCTGCTATTGACTTCAACTTATGTTTCACATTTGTATTCTTAGGTACTATTGGCAATACATACGATGCTCGCATCCTGGCTCGCGCAATTCATCTTCCAGACATACTTTTTTCGAATCTAGTCCCTGGAAAGTGCTATCTAGTTGAATATGATTTTATGCATCAACCGCGCTACATGTCACCTTACAAAGAATTCGATATACTATATCACTTTCAATAGTTTTGTGACGGAACTACAGGTCTTAGGCGTGATCGAGAGAGATTCAATAACAAACACTCATCTCCTAAAATGTGTTTTAATGTGCCTTTGGTGCTTTGAAATAAAGATGAAAAATTTTAGATCGTATGCCAAACTATTCATTCAAAGTGCAAACCGCAGTTGTCGCGATTATGTGGATTCACAACTTTCTTAGATGGGCAAAGTTGTCGACTCGGAATTTACGAGGGTTTTCATGGACGACAATACTGCAAAGGTAGAGCTGCCTTATGAAGAAGATGAAATAGCAGTTGAGATGAATGCAACGCAATTCTTGGGATTGATATGACTCTACAACAATGAAAAATATTTGTTTGTATGTTATATAATTTAATATGTATGAGTCGTCATCTTTTATTTCCATTGATAACCAAGCGGTATAAACAAAATGTAAAATTTCTACTCCACCTAAATAATGTTGAATGTCTCTACTCTTTTTGACTCGCATATATTACTCCCTATAGGTTTTTTGGGTTTAAGTTTTTTTGGCGTTTCAGAGAAGGGTGAAACAAACTTTTCATGTTTAGCCACTATTGTTGACTCATTCTTACTTTCCTTAATGCAAGCATGAATTGTAATATTTATCATTAAACAAAATGGGTCAACATGATTTGACCCCAAAATTTATTTTTTTACAAAAATGGTGTGCCCAAACGCGGGTACACACACACATGAATGATATAATGAACACCGATGCTCATTTTATGCTAAGTACTGGTGATGTGTCATGTTAATTTAGTAGTAGATAAACATTTGAAGTAAATTTGTTATCCACCAATGAATTAATATGACATATTACCAGTGCTTAGCATAAGATGAGCATCGGTGCTCATTAAATCATTCATGTATACACACGCACACTTGGACTTGGTTGAGCATGGTTCTTGATGTCTCTTTGTTTTGATCATGATGTTCTCTTTGTTTTAATGATTGCGATGAAGTTAATTCTTATGGTCATGTGCATTTTTTACATTTTTTTTCCCTTTTCAGGCATTGGATATGATACGTGGCAAAAATATTCTTCTTTTGATGGATTCCCATTTGGAAGGGAACTTCTCGAGCGAAGAGGCAAATGTAGTGTTTGATCTTGCTTCACAATGTTTGCAATATGAACCAAGAGAGCGACCAACAACCAAAGATCTTGTTTCTACGCTAACCCCGCTGCAAAATAAATCCAATGTAAGTCCTAATCTATTTTCCTTATATTCAGGATTTATTTAGGTCTTCCCCACATTATGAAATGGATTCGAGGGAAGCTTGATTGTTGACTTGACCACACATACTTAGGATGTACTCACTCATGCTAGAAACGACAAAAGTTTTATCTCTTGAATATATTTTTTAAAGCTGATGTCAAAAATGACAACTTTTATGCATTATCCCCATCCTCAAGTTCTATATTGTCTTTTTGATTGCATTACTTCTCAACATGTACCCAATGATCAAAATTTCAATATCAGGTTCAATCTTATGTGATGCTGGGAATTTCGAAGCATGAAGAAGCACCATCTACTCCACAACACCCTCTCTCTCCCATGGGTGATGCTTGTTCACGCATGGATCTCACTGCCATCCATCAATACTTGGTGATGCAACATTATAAAGATGACGAAGGGTCCAATGAGGTAATTTATCCTAGATAGTGGAAAAATGGTAACTCCTCGTTGGCATATTTAATTATTTATAATGTATGGATGTGGATGCTGATCGTACAGTTATCTTTCCAAGAGTGGACCCAACAAATGAGAGATATGTTGGATGCAAGGAAACGTGGTGACTTGGCATTCCGCGACAAAGATTTCAAAACTGCTATAGATTGTTATTCTCAGGTATTTTCAATTTAATCTGTACTGAGTATTAAGTTCCTGGGATCTTATTTTGTCTCTTCTCTGAATCCTTCAAGTCGGTAGGGGTTCTTCAGGACATCTTATTCGTTTACAAGTTTCCATATATCCAACTCTCCATGCATGCACTTCTTTGCCTTATCATAAGAAAGAATTCCTCATTAACTATAATTCTAAACACCACCTCTTCCGCTACTGAAATCTACTGAGTTCCTATGAATTCTTAACTTCCATACTGGTTCGTGGACTACCTGTATTCTGTTAAGCACCATACTGCAAGATTTCACTTTCCATCCACTAGCTACTTTTCCTTAATGAGAGTTTTTTTTCTCAATCTAAAAATGCTTCAGTAGGAGTTTAGAATGGAAATTTGACTTCTCTCGTTCTCTCTTTGCAAAAATAATTTACACTTAGTGGTTGAAGGAATGTAAAGAATCCCCATATCTTTTACTTAGGTTTGATATTCATTAACCTTACACATTTAATGAGCAAGGAGAGAATATCAGCTAGAGATTTACTATATGCGCTTCTCTTGCAAGAGAATTTTACGCGGACCCAAAGACTGCTAACCACAACCTGTACTTTCTGGTGTCTTGATAATTCATTAGCTATTGTATTAGCTATATGGAATTGTGATTCTAATAGTATGTGCAGTTCGTAGATGTGGGTGCCATGATTTCGCCAACTGTTCATGCACGGCGAAGCCTTTGTTATCTTATGTGCGATCAGGCAGATGCAGCTCTCCGAGATGCAATGCAATCACAATGTATATACCCAGATTGGTCGACAGCATTCTACATGCAGGCAGTAGCCCTTGCAAAGCTCGACATGCACAAGGACGCCGCTGATATGTTGAGTGAGGCAGTCACGCTAGAAGAAAAGAAGCAAAAAGTCGTTAAAGCATCATGAGTCTCCCTCCTGTCAATAATTTCATTGGGTTAAATTCTTTTGTAACTGGAAAATGCAGCTTCTGTATTGTTTGTTTTGTGAATTGTGATGTACAATGGACATTGTAATTTTTGCACGCAAATTTGTTGAATAATCAATAACTTTTATGTTTGTGTTTTTGTTTGGCTCATCTTCATAAAATATTTATAAATGTCAAGTCACTTTTTATTCGTGCACTTTTAAAGATTCACAAATACTACTCATTTATTCACCATTCTATTCTATCTATTTATAATTCAAATCGTTTATAAACACTTTCTAAATATGTTGTATCACCTAATAATTAAAAAGGGAAATTTAAGGCTGAGTTTCCCAATCTTTCTTATGTTGTGGTTATGGGATTTCAATATTTGAGAGAGAAGTTTTAGGTTTTCAAGCTATTTAAATGTGAACTTGAGTATTCATGTGATTGAGACCATCGATGTGGACGTTGAAATTTTACGTGATTTTGAGCTCTTGTTTAAATTATATATTTTATGGGATTCACATTTTTTATTCATTTTTTAATCATATATTTATCAAATTTTATTAAAATGTACTAAAAATTTGATTTTTAAAAATACCAAGCCCTTGTTTAGTACCACATTTGTTTAATTTAAGTTAAAGTTAACAATTAATTTTACTCAAACATTTCATTGACTTTTATCAAAATTTACAAGAAAATCTGATTTTAATTCCTTCTAAACAAGAGGCAGATAGGGTTTTAGTTGAATCAAATAAAAATACTAATTTGATGATTTTACCCTCCAATTTTAAGTCGTGTGACAGTTTGTCCATTGACAATTCAATCACATGGAAGGCTATACGCCTAGTTATAATGTAAACTATTCCCAGATTTGATGCACATGAATAAACAAATTTGGTTGTAATAACCATCTGTTAAAAAAAAAAAAAATCGTTGTAAATTCTCAAAACTACAAGATTCTTGTCAGCATGTGGGCTCTGATTCGAAACTCCTAGACATAGTTTATTAATACAGGCTCAAACACATGTTTAAATCCAGGAAGGACACGTGTCGATCTCGAATTTGACAGTTTGAAAAAAATATAAACACAACACCCAATCATTTCCCTACACATCACCCTGTCTCCTTCTTATCTGTTTTTGGGCCTGGATGAGCAGCATTATTGTTATTAATAAGAGATTTTCACGGACCATTTTTTACTCTCATTGAGCTTCCATCTATAAAAAAATTATTTTACTTTAAATTCATTTTCAGCTGCACATTGAAATAAAATAATTTTACACGTAAATCTAAAATATTTTCAACCTTTTAATCACACTTTCTCCAAAAAATCAACTATTACAAAACTTATTTCCCCAAAAAATGAGGTTCAAACAACCCCTTGAATCTATTATATATATATTTTTTAATTTTTTAATATGATATGATATGAGATGGTATCCTCTCCAGCAAAGAAATAATATATTGGATATCTTTACAACGTTTTTATTGACTCGTAAATTCCTCCCAAAGTCTTCCATTTTAAAAAAAGGTAAAGTTGGGGGACCATCTTGTCAAAGTTGAAGCCATCTTTGTTTATTGACATTTTTTCTTTTTCTTTAAATGTGCAACGTATATATTCTTCCATTTTTATAGTTGATGACCCAAGACGAGATCTTGTAATTCAGATTGTAGTCATAAAGTGCGAAGTCTCCACTTTATTTACTCGAAAGTATTGATGAAGAAAAAACAAGAAAGCATACTTATCAAATAATATCCAATCTCGTGTATCATACACATTTTACCATCGCTATTTTCTTTCTTTTATGTATAGGAGAAAAGTTGTTAAGGAATATCCTTTGGTACCATTGGGCATCAATTTAATTTTTGCTTTTTGAACAAGTAAAAGAATGACTTTTGATGGACATGCTTGGTTTTTCCATTCATGGTTCCAAACAAATGCCACTTTTCTCCGTTTGGTTTGAATTAAAATCTGATTAAAATTTCAAGTAAAGTCAACAATTAATTTTAATAATATTTTATGAAACTTACAACTTTTCAACAACATATTTCATTAACTTTTATCAAAACATACTAAAAATCTGATTTTAATTTCTACCAAATAGTGCCTAAATTTCATATCCGACCTCAATCTAACTTTTACCTAAGCTTGTTTGTGAGAGATTAAAATCCAATTAAAATTGAAAATATAGCCGTTATTGGGTCCCACTCGTCTAATGAAAGTCAAGAATAACGGCTAATTTTTCAATTTTAATCCGATTTTAATCTCTCAAACAAGCTCACATTTCTATGACAAACTTTTACATTTTTGGACATTACAATTTATCAGAGGCGGAGTCAGGTGGGACAATTTTTTTATACGGGCTCATACATAAAAAAAAAATAAAAAATTCAATTTTTTTTTTTTTTTTTGAAAACTTTAGAAAAACTAAATAGGCTTAGGGTAAGCTTGAGCCCCCTCTCTCCGCCCCTTATATTGACAAGATAGTCGGTATAATCATTTTCTTGTGTTTAATATGTGCATGATGTAACAACGGTTCTCTATGATAAAAAAACGACAATCTTCAAATTAGAATCTATTTATATCTTCAATTATATTCGATTTAACCGAACAATATAATGGACAAAATGAATAAATGGCCATACTTGGCAAGAGTAATTGTGCATGGTTTATTGGGGTTGGTGGTATAGGACCATTTATTCCAAAATACAACAAGAAATGAAAGTTGGTATGGACCAAATCAGAGTCACGTATTTGACTAAACTATCAAATGAATGCCTCAAATTACTATAATACCACTCAACTACCTACTCCATCTCCACCAACACCCAACAGTTACAACAACACCCATTGCCCCCTTTTCTACCCACCCCCCAAAGGTGGGTCCCATAGTAACTCCCCCTTCTCACCAAACACACAAAATTCATAATATAAAACCCCCTCCATGTTCATTCTCCATTTCCTCAGGTACAACCTCTCCAAAGCACGAAAGTACAACTCTCCTTAACCCTTCAATGGCGCTAGCTGCACATAACTCTCTTCTTCCCAACAAATCTTCTCTTATTCCTCAAACCCAAAATTCTCTTTACACCAATTCTTCCTCTCTTACCGTCAGATCTACAGTCAAACGCATTTCAGCCGTCCATGCTGCGGACTCTTCAAGTTCCAAAAACCCCATTGTCTCAGAATCCAAGTCTCTCAAGCCAACGCCGCCGGCTGCAGCCGCCGCCGCCGCAACAGCCACCGTAGATACCAAGGCTCCTTCCAAGAAATGGGCGTTGGACAGCTGGAAATCGAAGAAAGCGTTGCAGCTGCCGGAATACCCGAACGCTGAGGAGCTTGAGTCGGTTCTCAAGACCCTTGATGACTTTCCTCCGATTGTGTTCGCCGGAGAGGCCCGGAGCCTCGAGGAGCGGCTAGGAGAAGCTGCCCTGGGCAATGCATTTCTTCTGCAAGGTGGGGATTGTGCTGAGAGCTTTAAGGAATTTAATGCTAATAATATTAGGGATACATTCAGGATCCTCCTCCAAATGGGCGCCGTTTTGATGTTTGGCGGCCAAATGCCTGTCATCAAGGTGATTTTTTATACACTCCCCTTTTCTTTTTATTGGGTTTTCATTATTCTCTTGAAATTGTATAATATTTGTTGAATTGGATGATATGAATTTGGATGCTGTTAAACCATCTTATCTAAAAGGTTAAGTCCGTAATTTAGATCTTGTCTTTGACATGCCCCTTTACGTGTAGAAGATCGGATTTATTTGATCAAATGTTTGGCATAGGAGTGGCTACAAGACTTGAATTTATATCTTTTTCCTAACTCGAGCCACGTGTATTCATTTAAATCTTGTCGTCAATGCACGTAATTGAAACTACCTTTTTAGTGTTGTAAATTAGTAATTATTAGATTGTTATTTCTTCAGTAATTTTATACTGGCATTGGATGTACGTTAAGAACTTCCAAATTGGATTTTGAGTGTTGTTTGCATTCTTATGATGTGGAGAGCTAATGTCGAGCCAATTCTTTTTACTATTTTTTTGGTTTTTGTCTGTGATTGTATATGAATCTCCGGGTTTTATTGAATCAACTAATCTTAGTGGTTGTTGCTGATAAAATAGGTGGGAAGAATGGCCGGGCAGTTTGCAAAACCAAGGTCGGATGGATTTGAGGAGAAGAATGGTGTGAAGTTGCCGAGTTACAGGGGAGACAACATAAATGGTGATGCATTTAATGAAAAGTCGAGGGTTCCGGATCCGCAGAGGATGATCAGAGCCTACTGCCAATCTGCTGCCACTCTGAATCTTTTGAGGGCTTTCGCCACAGGAGGATATGCCGCGATGCAGAGGGTTACTCAGTGGAACCTGGATTTCACCGAGTCCAGCGAGCAGGGTGATAGGTTCGTTCAACACTGTCTTTTAGTGACCACTATTTTAAATTTGACTGTGAGCTTATTTTGTTTTTTCGGCAACTACTGATTTTAAAGTTACTTTCTTGAACTTATTGACATCTTTGTCCTTTACAAATGGATGGTTTATATTTAGCTATTAATGAAACACGTGGGAATCTGTTGGCAATCATTTTTTCCCTAATTTTTGCTGACAATATTTCCTTCGTTGGGAAATATGCATTATTTGATAATTAGATTTTCATGAAATACTTCAGAATTTAACTTGGACAAGTTTGATGTTGTATTTCATATGCTACCTGGTTTACATACATATTTCTTGTTAGATGGTTATGGAATTGTGTTGGTTGTTGAATGGCAGGTACCGTGAACTAGGACACCGTGTTGATGAGGCCCTGGGATTTATGCAAGCTGCTGGACTTACAATGGACCATCCTGTCATGAAGACCACCGAGTTTTGGACATCACACGAGTGCTTGCTCTTACCTTACGAGCAATCACTTACTAGGCTTGATTCTACATCTGGCCGATACTATGACTGTTCTGCCCATTTCCTTTGGGTAGGGGAAAGAACGAGGCAATTGGATGGAGCCCATGTTGAGTTCCTGAGAGGAATTGCAAACCCCCTTGGTATTAAGGTGATGATGCAAAGACGGTTTCGATCAATAGATATCTGAAACTGTGGTTTTTATTTGTTGTAATTGGAGTTGCTTATATGGGATCTTTGTTTTTACAGGTGAGTGATAAAATGGATCCAAATGAACTTGTCAGACTCATCGAGATTTTCAATCCTGAAAACAAACCAGGAAGGATTACGATCATCACAAGGATGGGAGCAGAGAATATGAGGGTGAAACTTCCTCATTTAATCAGGGCAGTCCGAAGGGCAGGGCAAATTGTTACTTGGGTCTCTGATCCTATGCATGGAAACACTATTAAAGCTCCTTGTGGTTTAAAAACACGCCCATTTGATGCAATCAGGGTAACTTCCTTGATCATTCTTCATGACCACATAGCATCATTCATTATAGTCTTTGTTGTGGTACTTAAAAGGAAAACTGGACATCCAAAAAGACAAAATAGCATATCCAAAAAACAATTCAATAGCTATACGATTTCACTGGCTTAAATTTATGCATAGGATGTAAAAGATAACATCTTTTGAAGCTGATTCCGAATGTCTATCAATTTTACATTTATTAGCAGCCTTTTTCTGGTGGGATTTGACCTTTACTACTTAATATCGCTGCACTTTTTGACTCTGCTGGTGACGCTATTTAAAATTATTTTGCCTATCAAGACATCATATGAAATAACATCGCTGATTGATCTTGGCTTATTTGAGCAGCCAGCTAGATTTCTAGTTATACCATGATAAAGAGAAAAGGATGTGTTCTAAATTAGCGGAATAATTAACAGTAGCTTAAAGATACTTTGGGTAGATGAACCACTTTGAATTGTGCAAAATATGTAATTTACGTATGAAATAAGGTTTCCTCATGAATTAAGTAAGGTCTCATAGCAAGCACACGAAGCAGGTATAGTAGGTAGGAGAAAAAGAAGTCACCTGGTAGTTGTGTCCATGTGTGATTGGTTGCATTTCTTATTTGGAAATTTATTTGTTCCTTTATGAAACTCCAGTAGTTAATAGGTTGTTGTGTGTCTTTATCAATGAGTTGGACATATCTATTGTTGTAGGTTGGACATTTTTTCTTATTTATTTATTAATTTTAACTCTATCTATGAGAATTTTTACAATTCTCGTCATGCTATTAACGCTCATATCATGTGATTTTCTTGATATTTATCTTTTGGCTTCAGGCGGAAGTGAGAGCGTTCTTTGATGTACATGAGCAAGAGGGTAGCCATCCTGGTGGAGTTCATTTGGAGATGACAGGCCAAAACGTTACAGAATGCATTGGAGGATCACAGACTGTTACATTCGATGACCTGAGCTCACGCTACCACACCCACTGCGACCCTAGGCTTAACGCGTCTCAATCTTTGGAGCTTGCTTTTATCATTGCTGAGCGCCTAAGAAAGAGGAGGCTTGCTTCCGGTATTAGGCTGTAGATTGGCTTAATGATCCTTCAATATATGACTTCTGAACTCATATTACTCTAGAAATATTCTGCCTTTAAATTTTAGTTGAAAAAGAATGTTATGTACTTTATGTGTATTCCTGGAAGAGTGAATTTTTATGATTTGATGAGACAAGCAATAAACATATTTATTTCTTTGTAACATGGTTGGTGTACGTACTATTTATTTGCATTGTGATGGTCCTTAGTCTAATATTGGTAGGTAGGCTGGCATGTGGTGGGTAACGCCAACTACTACATTGCATAAGTTCATGAATGATGTTGATCTTGTAACAGTGGTTCACTTTGGAAAAAATTTCCTCTAGAGGGGCTCACTATTCTGAGCATGTAAGCTATACGTAACTAGGTCATCCGGGTCTGGCCCACAGCTCGGGATGTCATGGCTCACCTTTTTGGTGTGCAACGAGAGTGTTAACATACCAAAAATAGGAGCCCGATACATTGGGATGCTCCAGGCCTAGCATTGCAGTTGAAACTGATAGTTAATCGAACATTTGGGCGTACTAGGCCTAGCATCAGATATTGTCAACTGTCAGCAGATATTTGAGCAGTCGAGAAAAAGTTCAGCGTTTTCCTTATCTTCCTAGAGCTGGTGTAGTTTTACTTGCTAGAGATGGTGCTGAATTTTGTAGGTGCAGACATATTATGATGGAAATCTTGAAATGAGATCCATTAATGAGTTTGGATTGGGTTCTAATTGTTGGCAATCAATTGCGATATTAGAACTGCACAATCTAGAGTAATATTATTCATCCCCGTGGGGATGAATACACCGTCTAGGTGGCTTTAAATGATAGGTTAAATGAAAGGTGAAATTAAATGACTTATTTAATTTCACATATCATTTAATGTCATATTAACGCCACGTAGACTGTGTTTTCATTCCAGTGGGGATGAATAGCATTACTTCACAATCTATGGTTCGCCCCAATCTCATCTTAGCTGTACTGAATAGCACATTAAGAGCCTGTTTGTCTACCATTATTGGTAGAAAAGTGGATTAAGGAATAATATTTTTTGGAGAATGTGTGGTTGAAATTTAAAGTAACTTTATTGGTTTGTATGTGGAATATTTTATTGAGTGAATATGTGGTTGAGATTGTTTACTGTAGAAAACAATGTTTGTAAAAATGGTAGACAAACATGGGCTAAGATTGGATGTGGCCATGTTCGGTCTTCTTCTGATCCTTGTATAGTCAAGAA
>CAIGRT010023760.1:0-27831 GCA_903798405.1 Fraxinus platypoda | reverse complement strand
ACGATTTTTGCTTACAACCCTAGTGACTTGACGAGCATTAATAACCAAAGCATAAACCTGTTCGGTATGGAATTTTTCCATTTTTACTTTTTGTATGATCGGAATTTGAGGGTCCTGACTTGACGATGACAAGACCATCAATAGTTCAACTTGAAATTCGCTTGGTCTAGATCATACGCTCATTCATCTTTATTGGTGTATTGATCCACACCTAAGGGTCCCGACTTTGCAATGTCCAAGACCTTTAACAGTCTAGCCTAAATTTAGTCATCTTCGACTCGTGAATTGCCCATTTTTACAAGTTCATCTAAACGTGGGCCATGACTTGATGATGGCCACGACAGTTCTAGTCCACCCTGGTATCAGCTCAATCTGGGTCATGAACTCGTCCATCTTTACTGGTGGACTAATTCAAACTAGATTGTCCTGACTTGGCAATGGCCAATAATCGTGGCATGGGCAAATTGCAACACCATACAAGCTAAGGCAAGGAAGGTTGTGCCTCCAACACAACATGGGCACAGCCCAACGCGGAAATCTTCTAATAGCTAAATGTGGAAATCAACTGATGATGAACTAGTTTGTGCGATGGTCAAACTTGTCTCATGTACTAACTTTAGAAATAATTGATTGGAACATAGACTGGGCATTTTAACGAAAACGAAACACCTAGATATTTCGAGCATGAAGAATTGGATATATGCATCGAGTAAAATAGAAGATAAAGTTGTTGACATGGCTAAAGACTCCAACATAATCTCCAATTTATCGTATTTGATCACAGACCAACATATTAAGGCGAAAAGGACAACCGATGACGCAACAAATGATCTACTCCCATAACATAACAAGAACACATGAAATCCACCAATACAAGTTCGTAAGTAAATTCTTAAAGACCCAAACCAACTGTCCGACCATCCCTTCGACGCAATCCAGCAGTGTATTGCTTCTCGAGGTCCAATTGGAGCTTCTCCCTTTGCTTCTCCACGTCGTGGTTGTCTTCCTTTTGCTCCACTTTTGCGTCCCCTTTCACGCCCTACAATTGGATGGTACCAAGGCAACCTCAGACTCTAAAAGTGTGTTAGTATGAACGAACATAAATCCCACTAGTTTGTAGATTTCAGTTACAGTATGTTTGATAAGGTAAATTGGGCAGTACTGAATAATATTAAGGAAGAAAAAGATACTGTCCTACCCTACCTAATACTGTGAACCAAACAAATGTAACTGTATAATAGAGCAGTAGGACAAACAAAAGGGATAGAAATTACCATAAGCTTGTTGAACTTTTCTTGTCGTTCCTGATCACCAAATGTTGCCGTATCCCAATTGTGAACAGACTGCATTGAGCATTGATCAGAATATACAAAAAGAGAGCAAAAACTATGAATATCATAAAAGCATTGCATTGATCAGAAGATAATCTAAATGAAAAAGTTCTTGTTGATTTGATTTTGGTCCAAGTCTCTTCAGACTTGCATAGAGAAAATGCTTCGGAGCAGGTAGTTTATACTTAAAGAGCACAATTTCTTATCTGTACACTATACTGTAGCTAAAATTGATTAGATTTCCTTTACCTTCATCCATATAAAGACCAAAATATGGAATATGAATCTAACAGAAGTCAAATTTGGGAAAAAGGAGGGAATGACAGAAAGATGAGAGGAAACAAGAACAAATAAAAATACCTCTTCCGTTGTTGTGCTCTTCTTATTGCCCCACAACAGCTTCTTCTTTTGATCAGTAGACATGTATCCAGTTCCAACCAAATTCTTATTAACTGCAATTTATTCCAAAGAAATAATCAATTGGAAAAGAACACTAGTACTATTCAAGGAAATAGGTAAGGGTCCATTTTATTAACATGATTTAATAAATATGAATCATGGATTTAACCAATTTTATTTGAATGTCATGAGTTCGAACCACACCCACTAGTGATATTGATAAAAATAAATAGAAGTTAAAATAAAAAATCTTTCCCAGAATATTCATCCTACCCACGTACGTAATCCTCCAATAAAAAAACCACCGACTAGACTCTCCACGATGGAATGGGGTAGTATGATTTTACCACTAAATATGCAGTTTGAGCCCAAAATTTAAACCACCTCATAAACAGTTCTACATAGAGTGAGTACTGCTTTTAGAATACCATTATTTAATCTAAATGAGAATGATCATTTAGGGAGATTATTCAGAAATTTCCATTAAATTCTGACAATCAGAATTAATTGGAGAAATTATCTTTTTTTTTTTGATAAAAAATAAATAAATTATCCCAGCCTTATAGATAAGCCAGTCCATTCTGTTAAGCGAACTGTAAGAGCATCTTAACTGTCACGCTGAAACTCTCCTTCCAAAACATCAAATAAACAAAAACAATAATAAAAAATAAAATTAAAATTAAAAACCCAAAGTACTATACATACAGTAATGCTCTAATTTCAAGAAAAAAAAATTCGAACAGCAATATCAGGTTTTACTACATTTGAAAAATGAAACAGCAGATGAACTATTAAGACAATGCTAAAAAGAAAAAAGTGACATACATATTCGCATTTAGATATCGAATAACACCTTTGGTGAATCTTTCTATCGCTGTCAGCAGATAACCAAAGGTTTTTAATGTAAAAACTGCTTAAAGATAAAGAATCACTGACTTCAAGGGATCAAGAAAAACAAATACCAAGTCATAGTTAGCAAGCTTATCAGTTAATTGTCTTATTACAGGCAGCAAAAAGTTACTACTACTCATGTCAATAACAAAAGCCAGGTAAGCAGCAGCATATAATTAAAATTTAAAATTCCCACATCGTTGCACATTTTTCACAGAGATATTTACAAATGAAAGATAGAAACAACTAAAATATTAACTATAGACCAAATAAATTGAATCACAGGTGTGAAAAATGCCACAATTGAGATACCTAGTTCAGCAGCTTTCATAGCAGCTGTTTTTGCAGCATCAATATCAGAATCTGTCACATAGGCCTGCTCTGAGGGAACTCTTCCAGAAGCCACTTGCGCTTGCTTTGAGCTTGAAGACTGACCATCAGCTAAGTTTGCTGATTCAGGAGTTGATTTATCAGACTCCAAAAGCGAAAAATAAAAATAAAACTAATAAACTGGATAGAATTATTCTTGGCACTCCAAAATATCCATAATAAGAATGAGATAAGCAATAGCTATAGGACATAATAAAAGTATAAGACAAATCACCTTTTCCAGAACCTGTGCTATTGGAGCTAAATAACTTTGGCTTCTTAGCAATAGACTCCTGATCTTTGCTGGACAAAGCCTTTCTATCTTCAGAGTGCTCCTCTGGTTCTTCAGAATGTCGCTCCTTGTACTTATCCCTATCATCAAACCTCTTCTTTTCCTCTATGGTGTACTTCTCACCATCTAGTTCCTTAGTCTCTCTCCTGGAAGCTTCTTTTAGACGATCATTTCTGTAATCTCCTGAACCCCTTCTATGGTCTGTCTTCCCATCTCGGCCATCTCTATCCTCTCCATGTCTGTACCTCTCCCCAGACTTACCATCCTCAAAGCTGGTATATCTCCTACCAGATCCAGCTCTGTCAGATGATGAGTCTTTATCTTTATCCCTGCTTCTATGCCCCAAATTGTCAGATTTATCTCGAGAGTATTTGTCAACATCACGTGGATATTCTCTGGACCGATGCTCATAATCCCGACTTGAGTGATTGGAATTATAACAATCACGTGAGTTCCGATCAGAACGAGAGGACGATTTAGGGTAATCTCTATCATACTCATCCACATGCTTATCTCGTCTCCTGTAATCGTCATGTGTACGATAACTATGGGAATTCCCAGATGACTGTCGATCTGAACGTTTATTTAATTCACCACTGCGACTATACTGACTCCTACTTAAATCTTTATCTAGATCCCTATGCCCGTCTCTTCTTCTTTTGTCTCCATCAATTTCCTCAACATCCTTCCTTGATTGGATTGGACTAGAGATGCGCTCACGGCCAGGACTCCCTGGATACACATAAATGAAGCACATACTAGTAAAGGTTATCTAATATTAATCGAAGGTATAAAAAGAAGCAGCCACTACATATAAAACTTCATTTGAATTTTTAGAGATGAGTATGAAAAATATTTGAGGAGGCATCGCATATATAATTTTTGCTAGACCAATAAACTTTCAATTATATGGCAAATCCCTCAAAGGCTCTTAATAGAAATCTTCATTACATACAAAGACTAAAAAGAAAGTCAATCAAGTCCAGGGCACATATTGGAACAAAATAAATACAAAATAAAAGTTATAAAACATCAAGTGGTATGCACTAATACAGTGTAGTTTACAAATTTTAACTTCCCTTTCTGCTTTTATACTATCCAACGACGACCCAATCCTCCCCATCAAACATATCATTAAACATATGTATCCACAAGCTCAAAATTTTGGTCCTATAATTGGAAACCAGCAGGATTCAAGAAAGAAGGAAAACGCCTCAGTGTAGACTCAACTGATTCTACCAAGCTGAAGACTTCAGGAGACCCACAGTTCTCACCATCTTAATCTCAAAACCAACTTGATAACCAATTGAAACCAGCAGAATCCATGATCATGAATCATGAGAAAAACATAACTACATAAACGATCATTCTTTTTCTTCAAACTCTGATTTGAATAAAAATAGATTTATTTAAAGGACTAACCACCGGATGAAGATGAAGACCCGTTAAGAGGAGACCGGCGCCTGTACTTCCGGTTACCTGAATCATTGAAAGGCTTCCGAAATTCCGCCTTTGGATCAACAATTTCTTGGGTATTTGAATCCATACTTCTTTTCCCTGCAGGAAAAACAAAATCCTAATCATTTCCTATTAAAAAATCGAATTTCATTTTCCAACAAAATAGAAAAAAGTGAATTAATATTAGAACCCACATGTAAAATACGTATAATTTTACATATATATACGCGTATATAATATGCTTATTGAGAGACGAACCTGTAATAATTCAATATAAGGGCAAACAAATTTGGGATTAGGGTTTCGTCGTTTTGGTGCTTTTGAAGTGAAGCAAAATGAATGAAAGTAGAGAAAACACCACACGGGGAAGATTTTTTTAAAAAGGGAATTTACTAAAAATAGCACCAAGGAAAGCCAGAAAATGAATAGTGGCGCTATTTTTTTAAACTTTTACTGCTGTACATTTTTTCCACTACTCTAAATTTCTAATTAAAATTTCTAAATTCACTTCCCTGTTTGGTCCTAATTAAAATATAAATTTTAAGTTAAGTCAAAATTAACAATTAATTTTAACACACACATTTAAGTGATACACAATTTTTCAGTCACACATTTTATCAACATTTATCAAAGTCTACTAAAAATTTGATTTTAGTCCCGACCAAATAAAAGTTTAATAATTTTGTGTGTACAAAAAATGAATAATAGTTTTGTGTATTATATTATATTATATCATTTTTAAATTTCTTTACTCAGCACTCGTTTGGTGCACATTTTGAAGGTAAGAATGCATTTTTACTGTTGATGTGATGGGGAATATGTGGTTGACAAAAAAGGGAAAGTTATTGATGTGATAGAAAATATTATTTTATTGAAGAATGTGTGGTTGAAAATGAGTAGAAGAATGAGAATGAAAAAAATAATGTGGACCAAACAGGGCCTCAATTTTTTTAATTTCTTCAATAGAATATAAGTAAACGAAAATACACTATTTTAACTTTATTATTAATAATAAAGCAAAATCACAAAATTTCATTTCCCTTCTTCGTTGACGAATTACATATTACGAAGTATTCACAGTTACTTAAATAGATTATCATTATTCTATCATATTTGACATGCTAGACACGATGAAAATACCGCGATAACTAAATTGAAAGTACGATTTTAACCTTCTATAAACTGCAAGGACCAAAATGAAATTTCATAATTATACAAACTTTAGAAATGTATGAATTATTCAACCTCAAGGGACCATTCTGCAATTTACACCTCTTCATTCGCTTCAAATATCCAAACGAACCCCTAATAGGGTTCTTAGGGTTTAAGACTCTTCCTTCTTCAGTTCAGTCACTCGTACATTTCCAAAAAAATTTCACTGTTATTGACATAAATCTCTGAAATTCAGCATGTGGGCACTACGTCGAGTATCCATTCCTATAAAGTAATTTGTTTCTGTAACACTCTTGCACTCACATGCACAAAATATGTGTAATTTATATGTTTGCGCACTTGTTTTTGTGTATTTTTTGATTGTTTATTGTTTTTTACTGTATTTTTTTTATATATAATATAATGAAGTTGTTTACTTAGCATCTGACTGGTTTTGCAAATATGCAGTGCTGTATATGTGTTTAAATATGTTTTACATGAATGTATATATGTACACATTCAGCATTTGTTTATGTTCCGACTTTCCAACTTATTTTATAAAGCTCTGAAATTCAGCACGTGGGCACTGGTCGAGTTTCCATTCCTATCAAGTAATTTGTTTTGCCAACACTCTTCCACGCATGTATACATAGTATATGAATGTAATTGCATATATGTACACGTGTATGCTTTCAGCACATATTTTTATGCACGTTTGTGTGAAGTTCACAGTGAATTTATGGTTTCTTTTGGTCTATGGATTTATGTTGAAACAAAGGAAAGTTAAAAAACACGTGGACAAGAAAAAATTTGTCTCTTATTTTCTCTCTTTTTTTGGACATGGGCATTTCTTCAATGATTGTTTGGTATTGCTGAGTTTCTATAGTTCTGTGAGAAATGGTGTGTAAAATTAGAATCTTTGGAATTATTGTCTTCAATAGTTATTAATATGTTAGTCCAATCCATCTCAAGTTTTGCAAAAAGTTTGTGTGGAGAATGTAATAAAATTGTTGATTTAGTTGTCTTGTGATCAATTTCTGCCCTCTGGAATTCTTATGTACACATATTGTTTGCACCCAGGAATCGAGGATTTAGCATATCGTCTCGAATTTGCTGTGCTAAAACAGAAATAGCAAGATGTTACATGGATATTCACAAGGCTGAATTCATTGAACCTCGAGAAATACCAGCTGATGGTTTGCATTCACTTCAAAGATTCTATGACAAACCATCTAATGTTCGGAAGTTATCCATCGAAGGTCGTGGTTATTCTTCACAGGCTAACTCAAAGAGTGGAGAGGAAGATGATGACTTGGAGCATGGTTTCTCTGAACTTGAAGGTCATCCAACTGCTTCTGGTGCCGCTCTAGAAGATGATGCTGAAGATGAGAACGACGATGAACTAATTTCTGGGCCAGCGCTATCTGAAGAGGAGTCTTCTGATGACGACATTCAAGTAACCGAAAATGAGGTGGAGGTATTAGATAATGACACTGATGTTGCAGAGAAGGTCTCTTCAAGAATGATGGGTACTTCAGCATTGGCCCGTGCTATCTTAGGTGCTCCAGCTTCTTCTCTTGGCAAGTTTTTGGATAAATGGGTTGCAGAAGGTAATGAAGTTACCCGGTTAGAAGTATTGTTAGCCATGCTTACTCTGCGGAAACGGCGATTGTACGGCAAGGCCTTGCAGGTGATTTGATTTAGTCTTCAATTGCATATCATTTATTCTGTTCAGTGCATACATGTTATTATTCCTGATTCTTTCTAAGCTCAACGAAATACAACTATCAATAATTTTGTTGGACTATCTTTTAGCATTAATCAGCATTAACAAGGTTGCCTTCAATTTGTTTTCCCTGATGTACATAATATCTTTGTATTTTTGATACATTAATGATTAAAGATTTGATGTGAGCTGTGAAGGACACCCCTTCACTGATGTTTACCCTTCTATTCTCAAATGCATCACTCCTTTCAAAGTCATTTTTTTCTTTCTCAACCTTCTTTTCTTTTGTCTTTTTGCTTATTCTCCCTTCAAAGTTGCGCTCCCTGTTTGTTGTAACAACTGGAGAGAACTTTTAAACAGATTTAGTCATCATGATACTATATTGTTAGGCATTTTTGTACTCTGTTCTGATGTTTGTATACTGGATAGCAGTTGACTTGCTTAGAATAATTCCTGATTTGATTGTTCCATGGAGCACTTCCTGTACTGAAATATGCTTTAACTATTTTAGCATCTCCATTAAAAAAAATTAACAACTAGATTTTAATATTTTTGTGGCTTTGAGTTTGTGAAATAATCCCATGACTTTCTTTAGGTCATTTATCTTTTGGAGTAACTAGAATGTATGGTTGTGCTTCATCGAAGGATATGGTGTGGTATTGCTAATTTATTTATTCCTGTTGAAATTCATGCTGTGAAGTTGGATCAGCTTATTTCAGTTTAAGTTTCTTTCTGATAGTCTTTCACTCTGTAGTTTGCAGCTTGCACTCATATTGTAAAAATAAACTACTTATATGTTGAGTTTGCAATTTTTGGAAATGCTTTCTACTTCATATTGTTGCTGTTTCTCAAATTGGTATTTTACATATTTTACTAAGATGGTTGTTATAGGTCTGCTAACTTGATTCTTAGTTGCATGTTATTATTTGTCTTTAAAGTTGGAATTCTAAGAGACTTACCAGCTTTATGGAACCTAGTGAATATATACACACACTATCATAGCAACGTGCCATTATTTCTAAATAAACTGTAAACCTTGTCAAGTAAGTTGGATCATGACTATGTCATTAATTGGCTGATACAAACTTAGACAATCAATTTCAAATTCTATGAAGTCTTGTCCCCCCCACCCCCACCCCCACCCCCACCCCCAACACACACACACACACACACACACACACACACACATTTATGGTTATCAGCTTCCAGTACCATATACGTCTTTAATTGTGGAGTTCCAGTACCCAATAGTAAATCTATGACAGAGTTGTCCATGATTTTTTTCAATTAAAATGGAGGTCCATACTAAGGCAGTCAAGGGAGGTTCTTAGGCTATTTGAACCTGTTCTACTTATGTTTAACTGGCTTGTTCCGTATGCATGCAATTTATTTCACCCAAGACTTTGTATGAAGTTGCTTCTCGGATCTTCTCCAATTGACCAGTCTGAACCCAGGGGGTATAAAAAAGAGGAGATGGCATCTTGATGTTTCATTAGCCACATCACCGTTAGTCACCAAGGTGATGAGGTGGCAACTAGTTGACAGTATTTTTTTGGAGCTTACACCTCTCATCTCAGCTTCATATTTCTTGTATAGTTGTAGAGTCAGAATCCGTAATTTCTAATATTTGGCTTGATTTTCTTCTAGAATAAGTTTGATGTTAATTTATAGTGTCCCTGTTTACTTCTTTGTATGTATCACTTTTAATATTCACATTTTGCAGCTGTCAGAGTGGTTAGAGTCTAAAAAGCTTCTCGACTTTGGTGAGAAAGATTATGCTTCACGTCTTGATTTAATTGCCAAAGTACGTGGTATCTATAAGGCGGAAAGCTACATTCAGTACATTCCTGAATCCTTCAGAAGTGAATTAATCTATCGAACTCTCTTGGCAAATTGTGTTTCTGAAAGCAATGTAAAGAAATCTGAGGAGGTTTTCAATAAAATGAAGGATCTAGAATTACCTGTGACGTGCTTTGCTTGCAATCAGTTGCTACTTCTGTATAAGCGGTTTGGCAAAAATAAAATTGCTGAAGTTTTGTTGTTAATGGAGAAAGAAAATATCAAGCCATCCCTCTTCACTTACCAACTCTTGATTGATGCAAAAGGGCAATCCAATGACATTGCTGGGATGGAACAAATTGTTGAGACACTGAAGGCCGAGGGTTTGGAACCTAACACCCATATTCAATCAATCTTGGCAAAACACTATGTTGCTGGTGGCCTAAAAGATAAAGCCGAGGCTGTCTTGGAAGAGATAGAAGGAGACAATATAGAGAAAAATCGTTGGGCTTGCCGGCATTTGCTTCCTCTTTATGCAGCCCTTGGTAAGGCCGATGAAGTTGAACGGATCTGGAGAGTATGTGAATATGATCCACGTTTGGAAGAGTGTACTGCCGCCATTGAAGCTTGGGGAAAGCTAAAGAAAATTGAAGAAGCAGAAGCAGTTTTTGATAAGTTGGAAAAAAAAGTGAAAAATCCATCTGCGAAACATTATTCTGTTCTACTAAAAGTTTATGCACAGCATAAGATGTTGGCCAAGGGAAAGGACCTCGTGAAGAGAATGGCTGAAAGTGGTTGTGTCATCGGACCACTGACCTGGGATGCACTAGTGAAGCTTTACATTGATGCTGGAGAAGTGGAAAAGGCTGACTCCATACTGCAAAAGGTTGCTGAGAAGAAAAGTGGCAAACCAATGTTTATTTCGTATATGGCAGTTATGGACCAATATGCTAAGAGAGGTGACATCCACAATGCTGAAAAAATGTTCCACAGAATGAGACAAGTTGGGTATGTCTCAAGATTCCGGCAGTATGAATCACTCATTCTAGCCTACGTAAATGCCAAGGCTCCCTCGTATGGGTTCAGAGAGCGGATGAAGGCTGATAATTTAGTTCCTAATAAACAAATGGCTGCTCAGTTGGATCGGGTAAATGCATTTAAAAAGACTGCGTTGTCCGACTTGCTGGATTGAGGACACAGTGCATACGTTTGGTAAGCACTACTAGACAGGCTTGTGTTATAAATTACTTGATTGTTGGGAACTTTAATTTAATATTTGAAGTAACAACTCAGTTTTCTCGATTCTTCATTAAAGAAAGCCTTTCATTTGCTTGTCTTTTACACGAGTTTGAATTTTGTAATTGAGGTTCCCGACTTAATAATGTTATTGCATCAAACTTATTTGGCGTTTATATTTTGCAAATAATGGCAGAAATGTCTTATGTCCTCTATTTCTAGAAAGGTGTGAATCCCGCACCACATTGGATAATAATAGTGCACAAATTCAGCATATACTGTGCTAACCTCCCAACAATCATTTTATCAAACTAATTCAGAATTCTTTGTGGCAATCTCTTCGCGGGGAAAAAGTAAGTCTTCACTCGGTAAACGCGTACACCTGTTTTCTTACAACTAAGCAAGTTCTCCACATTTTCCATGGAAAACTCTACATAACTTTTTGCTGTTCGTGATCTCTTTTATGCTGATCCAGGACCTTCCGCTAATGCAGCTCCACGTCCCTCACACCAATGTTCTCTCTGACGGAAATCAGGTAATTACAAAATGAGCATAAATAAATATAGGCTACAAAGTATCCACGTTGATCGAGCGATAACAGAAAAAACAGATGCAACAAACCGTACACACTGAAAAGAGATATACTGACTGACGACAGAATAAAGTTAAAATTAATTTAGTTGTCACCCATTTATAAAGAAAAAGATGAGCATGGGTATAAATAAAAGTTCAGCATGAATCCCCAGCTCTCAAGTAAAGGTGAGGATCGTCACAAGTTGTCAGCGGACGAGATAGAAACGAGTCAAATGTTCTAAACTGTATCAGAAGATTCTAGCTTAAGACACCCTAGGATACACTGTGACTAGTTATTTAGACTTGAATTATCATTCATCTTTACTACAAAAGGGTTTTGAATTTAGCTAAGCTAGAGTGGAACTGCTTAACTTCTCTATTAGTGGATAAGTTAGAACAAGAAACTGACAAAAAGAAGCTAAAACTGCCATCTTCCTCACAATAACTCTTAACAATGGCTCCTTAGATGTCAATTCTATGAAATTGAAAACCATCAGATCAAGAAGCTGTAGCTTCCGTTTTCATATGATACAGTAAGATATATTGAGAAACCTTTGATAGAATAGAATCAACATAAATAAGAATTACTGATGTCCAATTAATTATCTGCCTTATTTCTCTGGGAGTGTAGTTCAACTACCACCCTGTCAAAGCCGAAGGTGTGGGTTCCAAGGCTATTGTACCTAAACGAATGACCCCCTCCTTTATCTCCTAGAAGGGTGCTAATATTTTGTGAAATTGGTATCGAAAAAGAAGAAAAAAATTAAATTGTCACATATACATAGTTGGTTTTTGCATTCGTGGAATGCAGAGAACACAACATTTAGCTGACAAGAAAGGATTACCACAAGAACGTCTAAAACAAGGAAGGTACTGTAGATTCAATGATTCACTCATCAAATGTATTTGTCACAGTTTCTTAAGTAATCACTCCAATTCGAGAACATGAAGCAAAGATGAGAAACATAGCCTTCGTTCCCAGTACGGAAGGAAGCACACAAAATCATAAACAGGAGTTATTGTTGAGACCAATACAGCATTAAGTCCAGTAAAAAGCAAAAGTGCTGTCATAGGCCGTGTTCTGTGAGGCATTTCTCTTCGCATAAACTGTCAACTGCACAAAAAATCACAATTAGAAAGTCAGATTTTAACAAAGAATCCTGGAGGATAATAACGCTTCTACACATTTTAAAACAACATTGTGAATTGAAATCATAGCATTTACTGAACTATAACAAGTTCTGAATTACATTTTATAAGCATCTCAAATACAATAATCAAAATACTTTTAACATTTTCGTGGTACTACATCAATTAGACATTCCGCAAATGCAATTCTGTCTAGCCGCAGAATTAAAAAATAAAAATTAAAAATCACAAGAGGTATGATTGTAAATTTGCTTGGGAGAGAGTTTATTGAATTTTGTAACTGATAATAGCAGATGGTCTAGGTGAAAGCATAAATTTTTGAAGAAACCCAACCTTTCAATATAGAAAAAGATATTTTCGGTAAGCAACATCCAGATAATGGAAGCAATGCATGTAAACGAACAATTGAAATCATTAAACAAATATTGTTCCCAACAATGGAACACAAATAAGAATCAGTATTCAGTCATCACACTCAACACTACATCAGGATTCGATGCTCTTTACCAGTACTCACTGCTACCAGAAAGTAAAAAAATGCTATGCGCAAAAAATCCAAATCTAATATTTATGGAATCCAAAGTCACCGAAAAAATTAAAAAAATAAAAAATATTGAATTCGGCTAATATTAGAAGCCCCCCGCCAGCAGAGTCTGAATTCTTGATGGATGACTATGACCGACCAACGTACCGAAGGTGGTGCTGACGTTGTTGGCTGGGAAAGGCAATGTAGATGGGGGTAGGGTATGGGGCTTGAAGGAGAGAAACCTTTATTTTTATTTTTATTTTTATTTTTATTATTATATTGTTTATTTATTTAATGTGAAAATTGTAAAGTTACTATTTTAACCATTTAAGTTTGGTCAAAATCCACTTTTCTTTGTCAATTAATGGTCAAATGGATAGTTTTCATCCAATTGGACTCTAGGTGCATATTTATGAAAGGTTAAGAACATTCGCTGGCACAAATTGAATATTAAAGTAAAGTCTACAAAAATTGAAAATGTTAGGGACCACTATTGCAATTTTCCCTTAAAATAACTGAAAACAGATAAATAAAATAAGATAGCTCAATAAGGGCATGTGTGGTTATCACAAGTTCAAAGACCATAGACATTAGAGCCTTGTTTGAGAGAGCTTTTAATCAAATTAAAATTGAAAATATAGTCTTTATTGGGTCCCACTCGTCTAATAAAAGTCAACAATAACGACTATATTTTCAATTTTAATCTGATTTTAATCCCTCACATACAAGCTCTAGATGAAAAGTTCGAGGGGGTATAAACCCAAATTATTAAGTTGATTAATTGAAAAAAAAAAAGAAAAAAAAAAAAGATTAATGATACAAAAATTTGAACAGTCTTTCTTACGAAAAAAGTAATTATAATGAAACAAAGTGATTAAAATCGTGTTAGGAGAAAAATCGATTCTTGTAACCCAAAAGAGCATTTCACTCTTCGTTGAATTATAAAGTTCAAAAAATATTCAATAAGATACGACTTTATAACGAACTTGTCTCATGAATAAAAAGTATCTTTAAAGAATTTGCCAGTTGCAAAACGTCGACAGATTTTCAAATAGTAATTTTTTGAAGAATGTTCAATTAAAATTAATGAAAAGTTTTAAATTTAACTACAACATTAATTTATAGGAGAATTTGTGTTTGAAAATGAATTTTTGTATAATGCGTTTTTTAGCAAATGGAGCCCAAAATATGATAGTTAGCTGAATATTTGCTAAAATACTGAAAATTTAAACTTCCAAAATTGAATAATATAAAAGTAATATAATACCTAGAAACGCACTTTATTTGGCCGTCTTTACACATTTCTATAACTATATATTGAACTTATCTTTATCCTACATTGCACTACTAAAATTGAAAACAGCACAATACCATAATTATTAATTCCTGTACTAGACAACAATGAGCCTAACACCAAATTTTTTTTTTACATGCACAGAGAGTTGCACTTCACAAAAGTCACTGCAAATTTATGAAGGCTGCCTCGGTGATTGCAAGGTAATCGTGTGATATGAAGTGTCCTCGATGGTCGACTGTATGTCTTCCATTCTGCTTCACCTTCTGATGGAGAGTGATTTAGTTTCACTCTTGTGGCCTTGCAAGCCAAAGAGAGCTGAGGGCTCGAAGGCGTGAGAAATAATCGTTCATAAGAAGAAGGGCACGGGCCGATTGCCTGGTGGTCAAGATTCGATGCATCTCCTGTAATGTCTGTTGCCTTGTGTTATCCGCCTGAAAATGTCAAAAATGAATAAATGCAGCAGAAAAAGGTCCATCATAACTTATATATACTATTATCTGCTAAAAAAATGTCACTATGAGAGACGCAGTTTCTACTCTTCGACCGATATCTACCAATGTCATAGAAATTGGACAGTAGGCTTAAAAGTCACTTAAATTTACTTTTGACTAACTTTTTTGTTTCTAAACATATTTAAATACGTTATTTCACTTTGTATGTTCTCTAGTTTTTGGCGAATGTAATCAAAACATATTCTAGAAATCGAATATTTCACAAAAATGGATAGCACGACCAGATCAACGGATGAGATATATTACCTGGCGTAAGAAACCTTCAAGAGTCTCCAACTTCCCCATGGCCATTGCCATCTGACCCATATAATTTGCCACGTTACCAGACTGCCCTTCGGGTCCTGAAGATCCAGTAGCTAATGTCTCGGCTAGAGATTGCTGTAATGCCTCTTTACCTTGCGAGAGAGCATCTTCTGCTTGGTGAGATGACTGTTGCAATGTATATATCTTCTCCAACTGTTGCTCAGTCAGAGGTTCCAACCGATTCAAAAGAAGCTGCATTGCCATTAAACCATAAGAAAGAAAGAAAGAAAAGAATGGGACAGTAATATGAATACTTTTCAGGAGTGAAGCATTTCACCTATTTCTGATAAATGAGATATCCAGATATAACGGTGAAAGCATCATGGAACGAATACTATGATTTGTTAGTCCATAAATGTTGTACTGTGTAGAACCTAATCATACCATTGAATTATTTGCTCAGCTAGTCGGCTAGTTTCCTACGCTATATAGAGGAAAATGGGGGAGCCAATATTTTGTTCACATGTGAGATAGAGACTGAAATCTATAAACATACGAAGGGCTTATTCGGGATATCTTCTGCTCAACTTTTTTTAGAAGAGTTTCCTGAAGAAGTCACCATGAGCTAACTTTCTCTAAAAGTTCTTCTAATTAAACATAGCACTTCCATTTTTAACAAATTATCAAACAAAAGCAGTTTCTTAGTTTCAGAAGTAGCTTTTGGCTTTTAAAAAGTCCTACACACACCTTGAGAAGTTCAGATGGGCGGAATCCACCAATCCACATAAAACACCTTTCTGCAGGCGATTTCCACATACCAGACAAGAGGTGGAATACATCACCCTTGGCTGCTTTACTTTTAAGCCGGAAAATCTCGTTGAAATGTTCAGTTGCGTTATCCACAATAGTACGAAGCTCGGGGTCACTTGCATGTGAATTGACTGCTGTCCTTAACTCATTTATCTGCCTGTTTTGCTCCTCCAACCACCGCGCATATTCCACGTCAAATGCCATTGCCCCTGAAATAACAAAGATATGGTACGCTGGTTATAGCCACGTCAAAGAAAATCAAGAAAAATATTCCAAATATTAAGATTATAAAAGAAGTGCTTTTTTCCTGTATGTTCATTGAAGAAGACAAATCAACTAAAACTTAAATTTGTAAATAACTAGAGCAGTAAAATTAACTCGTATAGTCAATATTCTCGTGAAAATGAGAAAGGGCAGTAAAATTAATTAAGCACGAATAATTCAACATATCATTTACATTGTATAAGATCAAAGAACTTACTAATTCTCCGAAATATTTTACATGTATATGATCTAATCCATACAATCCTCAGATCAATGAGCTTTTTGACCAAACAAAAGTTTCTTATTTAATTTGCACCACACAAAGCTTTAAGAAACAAATCACGAGTATCCTTTTATTCTAATTTTTCTGAAATTCTCGCCCCCAACCCCAACCTTACGATACTAATAGACCTTTACTAGGATAAGTAATTTTGTCTCCAAACATGTTTAGAGAATTTACGTGAAAATAGCTACTTTTCCTAAAGTAACTCTTACTTTATCATCAAATAAGTAACTTATTTCCAATTTTCATCACTACAAAACTACTTATGTTAAATCTTGCTTATTTACTTAAAAGTAATTTTTTTATGCTTAGACAAACGTTCTCACTCTCTACTGCAATGCTCGTGCTCAAAGTTTTAATAGATGACTCATAACAGGTAAAAAATAATTTAAAGTACCCAAAAAGAAACAAACAATCAAGTGTAAAGAGAGAGAAAAAAAACACCATACCATTGCCACTCCCAGCATTAGACTGGTCTCCGGCGCTGGAAATGAATATACCCTGCAATAAAATTTAAACTTTTAATGCAGAAAATATGGAAGGTTTAAACTACCCCTCATGATAATAAGGCAAATGAATAAAACACAGACAAAGCACATCTAATGACTAATAAAACCCAACCTGCTGACGAGCTCGCTGCAGTTCCTGCTCCAGTTGTGTCAGCTTCAAGCGGCTATTCTCCAGCTGTTGTACATAGGCCTACAAAGTATACGAGAAAAGAATTAATTTACAGTACTCCAAGATTTTCCTACACATAATTACACTATTTGTTTCATGTAACAAAACAGAAGAAAAATAAAATTTTGCAACTAAAATTAAATTACAAAGAAGAAAACCTACTTTCTTCCTCAATCGGCTTTTCCTTGCAGCTTCACGATTTTGGGCAAGCCTTCGCAAAGTCTTAAAGACATATAGTGAGTGAGGAATCAACAAGTTATTCTTGAAATTAGTTAGATGACAATTAGTATAATCATACAACCTTTTGATCCAGGCTTTTTTCTTTTGATTTGCCACTGGAATCTGAGACTGCAATGGCACCAGACTGACCCATATCAAACTACACAAGACAGAGCGGCATCTAGTCACAACTCCACCAATAAGATTTACCAATAATTTTAATTTTCAAGAATTATTGAATGCAATAATTCTCATTCATATGTAGTAAGCCCATCACAGAATAGATATAAAACCAGATAATTTTTCGATAACCTTAAATGCATATTCAATAAATACTTTATCTTTGTCAGAAATTAAAGTGATGGGAGAAGGCTGAATTGAAACACGGTCTTAGAAGCTAAAACTTAAAGTCAGAATTCCAAAACAATTCACCCTTTGGTTTTTATCATCATGCTCCATGTCAGTTGAAGTATCTGTACGGGAACTCGAATCTGCCATGTTCGATTCTCCCCAGTTCTCATGTTGAGCACCAGATACAGAAACTAGATTTTGCAATGGTCCCTTTTGTAATTGTACTGTTTGAGACCCCATAAGAGCAGTAGAGAAATGCGTATTGGTAGGAGCGAAAGACTATACAATCAACGAGGATGTGAAGATGTCAGAAACTGATAACAGTTTTCAAATCAGATAAAGCACACAATAGACCAGAATGAGAAGAAAATAATATTACCTTATCAAATGTGTTAGCTGGGAGAACAGGGTGCATTGTTTGGCTAGTTACAGTTGGATCAAATACTGGATCTGTACCAAAATAATTTATTCCATTGAAAACTTTTGTCATAAAAAGAAATAGTACTAAAAGAAGTTGCAAGTAGAAATATCCAACGCAAGCCGATAACTCTAGAAACTCCTAAGAACACCCCTAAAGAACTGTAACCTTGCTTGGTCCATCTATTTCATGTCACTGAGAGTGCTGAACTACACTACGGACCTAACTTGCGTATTTGAACCCAAAAACTTGCCATTGTCAGCCTAGCATTTCATCACTTCACAAGCATAGCAAGTTTTGTTCAATATGAATGCATCAAAGTGCACACGTGAATATCTTTGCACAGTGTTGTAGAATAATCTTTCTTTTTTTTTTTTTTGGTTGTTAAACCCTTTATTTTTCAAGAATTAATATTTTAGGGTGGTTAAACCCTTTTGTCTAGGGTTGAATTCAATACAGTGATTTTACTCATCCCGATAGGTGTTTGGACAAGGTGCTTTGAGCATGGCTGAAATGGCAAGACCATTTTCCTGGCAACTCGACTTCCCTTTTAAAGGCACTTAGAACTACACATGCACATCCTCCAGATTAGTGGATCTTGAAGGGCTCATTTTAAAGTTTGGCAACCTGGGACAACAACAGCCCAAGTTTAATGATTATGTACGTCCTCTTGGAAAGGCTATTGGGATGCAGAAAATTCTAAACGAGGATATGTCCATACAGTTTTTGAGTGAATGAAATTCTATGTTACTTGTTTGATTATAGGTTCATTTGGAGTTATCACGAATGTAATTTGTCCTTCCCACCGAGAATAAATTTTCCTTAACTTTTGTTCTTGTAGATCACATCATGTCTAATAATCAGCAAATGTTATCCATGAGCCTAGTGAAATGCAAGGATTTCAAAAGACATAGCAGTAGTGAACCCGCTGTCATTAAACAGCATGAGCGCCTCTTTACTGGAGTGAAACTCCCAGAACATATATCTACTTAGCCCCCGTTTGGCACCCATTTTTTTCTCATTCTCATTCTCATTCTTTTTCTCTTTCTTCATTTCAACCACACATTCTATCAATAAAATAATATTACACATAAGCCTAAAAATTCTCCTTACTTTTTAACCACACATTCTTCCATCAATCACTATTCAAAAACACATTTTTCTACTAAAATGGGTGTCAAANTTCTCATTCTCATTCTCATTCTTTTTCTCTTTCTTCATTTCAACCACACATTCTATCAATAAAATAATATTACACATAAACCTAAAAATTCTCCTTACTTTTTAACCACACATTCTTCCATCAATCACTATTCAAAAACACATTTTTCTACTAAAATGGGGGTCAAACACCCCCTTAATATAGCTTGGCATTGATGTAGTCCATAGATACAAACACGCGCAATTAGAGAGAAGGAAGAGGAATTTCAGGACAGCAATAATTTTAGGCAAGATTAAGATTGAGGAACATACTTTGACTGACATTAGTAGCATCTCCAATTCGAAATCCAAGATATTGCTCTAGGACACCATAATCAGAAATTCGAGAAGAATGGGGGGTGTTTCCTTCTGTGCCCCTGCACAAAAATTGCATAGCCAGTTGATTAATTAACAAATATATTCCATCCAGGGACTCAAAATTCACTTACTTCAAAAGAAAAAAATACCACTACATTATTATGCTTCCAGATAAATCTCTAACCAAAAGAAAAAAAATAAAGAAAAGGAAGGGAAAAACTCCGGAAATTTCAGAAATCTAGAAGCGAGGACTTCACATAAAAGTTAAACCACAAACTTAACATCGCATACCGTCAAACTTCCATAATTATATTTCGAGCCTTCTTAATCAGTTAGGGACAAAAGCATTTTTTATCACTTTTTTGGGTCTATAGGCTCAAAAATTGCTGACAATCAAATAAAGTTTTATTTGTCACCCTATTCTAAGTGAAATGCACAGAATCCATTATCAATAAAGGGTAGTTTACAGGTCATATCTTCCATGTCCCAGTAACTAAAATTAACGGCTTCATGAATTCTCCATCAAATACAGTAAGCACGGTTCCTATGTCAGCATCTCGACCACCGTTTCTGGCCGACTGCAAATTTACTTTCAATTCACTGTGTTGTTTTACAGTATTCTTATTGAAGCTCCAATACATAAAGGGTTTAGCGATGTCATAACATTAAAGTTTTAAATTGACATACATCTTCCACAGGCAAATTAATGACATATTTCGTTAGGATTAAGCCCTAACCCTTTCTTATGAGAGCAATGATAAATAGAATGAAATGAAAACAAGCAAAGCACACATAAGTTTTATGGTGGTTCGCCTCAATGTGATAGCTAAGTTCACTCACAGCCTCAGGTTTTTTGAGCCTCTCTTCCACCCAGAATCAGCCCCTAAAACACTTTATATGTAGGAATTTAAGATCGACGGAATACATATACGGAATATCGATTATACTCCATCAAGCTAAAAAAAATCCAACATTTTTCAATATCAACAAGCCTCACAATAACATAGTAGCACTCAGCAAAAGACCACACTATAACAGTCCAGAAAAATCAAGAAATAATAACACTATTTCCAAATAAGGATTCCAATGAACATAATTATTATGAAATATTGGAAAATTCTTGAAGCAAGAAATGAAAGGAATAAAAATAAGTGCTATGGAGAAAATTACATGGTATTGGAAAGTGATGTATAGAAATGAAGCTTGGCAATCAACAAGTGAGACTTCTATTATCTTCTGCACCAACTTTTACTGTTGTACTAATCCATTAATAAACAAAACAAATCCCCATATTAAAAATAAATAAATTCTTAATCCTCTTTAGACTGTGAAATAAATCAAGAATTCAGACTCTGAAAATACAAAGAAGAAAAAACTTTAAACCCAGTTCATAAACAAATCATACACCCGAAATCGAACTTTTGGAATGAAATTAAATCACCAACCCCATAAACCATTTTCACAGAAACCACCAAATAAAGATTCTGAAAAAAAAAAAAAAGACACTTATAGAGAACTAGAGACAACTAAGCAAAACCCAGATGATGAAGTTTAGTCAAACAGCATAGGCAAACAGATATTTGAAGTTTTGGACATAAAGATTGGATCTTTTTGACTTTTTTGGGAGTAAAAAGAATATGAAGAGGTGCACTCAATTTCATCGATTTCATCTAGAATTTTCTTTGCTAAAGAGACTGTATCAGCAAAAAATTCAAGGGGACCCATTGACGTATCGAGCTTCTTTAATATTTTTTTGTTATTTGTTTAATAATCATAGGTTCATATGAAGACAGAGACGTGATGCTCAGATCATTTCAGGCTGGGCGTCATTTTCATCTGAAGCATTTATTCCACATTTCAAATCCCCCACTTTTCTATTGCAGTCCCCACCCTCCTTACTTGAGATTATATTTTTTAAAATAGTATTTTTTTTTAAAAAAATTATGTGATTAAAATATAAGAAATTATTTTGAGTTTATGCATAAAATTATTTTATTGAAAAATGTGTGATTGATAAAAAATAAAAAAAAAAGGATTATAATTTTAATGGGGCCAAACATGGACGAATCATCCCGTCTTCATATTGTAAAATTAAATATTTCGAGACAATTGAATTTATTGTTAGAGGTAAGGAGTGGGACAAAAATAACAACAATCTTATCACGTAATAATACGCTTAAGTGAGGGATAATGACATGACCTTGAGATTAATTTCGAATTGCTAGAAGAATTATCTACAACAGTGCGTTTGAATATCACTCTGATTATATGATATGCAATGATGTACATTGATTGATAAGGTCAAAAAATTTGTCAAGATATCTTTTTTTGCTGTTAAAGAAGGCCCATCGTTGAAGTTCTTGGTATTACGCCGACTCTACATTTCATAGAAGATTTCGAGCTTAGTTTAATTTTATATATCGATGATCCTTAAGCCGTGTTTCTTCCATCAAAATATTATAGTTGATGCAAGATTTCATTCATTTCGTATTCCAATAAATAATATTTTGCATTTGCTTATAGTTGTAGCCTATATTTGGATAATAGTTATAAATTAAGTCAAAATTAAATATTAATTTTAATTCATAACTTTTACTGATTATTATCTACGCATTTCGCGAGATTTACTATTTTTCCTCCTACTATTCTATTTATAAATTTGTCAAGCAGAGGTTTATATTCTTCCTAAAATGTTCCATTATAGTGTTCAAAGAAGTATTAAAAATAGTGTAATTTCACAATAAACAAACAAGTGGGGGACTTTTATTATATTTTGGGAAGGTATGTGGTCTTTTTGTAATTAAGAGAAATGTGTAGTAGTTAAAGACTTAAAAGCTTTCCTTTTCCTCCGCCGCCTAACACGAGCTTTGACACGTCTTCTTGTTGAATTGACAAGAAAATAAAATAAAATATCCCAACACTAAAAACATGAAAAAAAAAACATTTAGTCCCCAACCTTTTGCACTCATAGCAAGTTGGTCCCACATTATGAAACGAGCAAGTTGAGGCCGAACCATTCATATAGTTGTATAACTGCCCTAAACGAGGAAAAATCTTTCCCCGTTTGGTTGGATGTAAATAACATATTTTTAGTGGATTCCAAAAAAAGTTGATGAAATATGTAGTTGAAAAGTTGATAAAGTTGTGAATTCCATTAAAAAATATAATTAAAAATGAGTTCTGAAAAACTAAAACCAATTATTAGGGGGCTAAATTCGTTACCCTCGTAGCTCTAACTTTATGAGCTTCTCAACTTGGACTAGTCTAAAACATTTTAAAATGAGACATTTTTATGACTAAATAAAGATTTAATGAAAATTGGACTCAGGGAACGAGAAAGATTGTGAAAAACTTGCTCCTTTCTTTAACGACCCACACGCTACTAAGATATTAAGTTGAAAATCAACGATGCAACACGATGTAGGTGTCTTTCATAAATGAAAAACCATTTTAGGAATTTGATTTAGGTAAAGACTTTTCCTTTTCGTGCCTAATTATAGGTTTTGTATCTTTTTAAAAATTACATTTTTTTGTATACTAAAATAAAGAAGTTTAATTTCTTATTTGATAGAGATTAAAATTTAATTTTTTTATCAAAGTTAAAGCAACAATTAATTGTAACCACATATTTCATGGGATTCATAACTTTTTAACCATACATTTCATCAATTTTTATCAAAATTTGTTAAAAATCTGATTTTAATCACAATCAAAAGGTGGCGAAAAATGCAAAAGTCAAACCTGTTGGAATATAAAAATCATTATGAAGCACCATCAAGGGAGGCTGCAACAGTAGGCTCAAAATAAGCATTTTCAATTGCAAATCAAGTGAAGTCCACAGTTTGGCACCCCTGGTTTTTAATTAATGGAGATGAGCACTTCAAAAACATATTTAGTCGGGGCGAGGAAAAATTGTGTGATTAAAAAGTAGAAAAAAGTTAAGAAAAATGATTTTTTTTTTTTTAAATGAAAAATTTGTTGTTAAAAAGGAGTGTGGGGAAATTTGATTTAAAAAAAGAAAAAGAAAAAACCACATCCACAAAACACTTAGTATCAAATTAGATTAAGAGGGTGTTTGGTGTGGATTAAAATTAGATTTTTAGTAGATTGTGATAGAAGTTTTTGAAATGTATTATTGAAAAGTTGTAGGACACAAGAAAGATGTGATTAATAATAATTGTTTGACTTTAACTTAGATTAAAATCTGATTTTAATAAAAAACAAACAGGGCCTAAAAAAAAAAGAGACGTGTAATAGTTTTTGCAACGTCAAATCTATCTATACATGCAAAGCCACATATGAAACCCATTATGGATAAAGAAGACTTACAAATGTCTACTACGATCTATGGAGTGATTGATGTAAAGAAAAAAAAATTGTTTGTTCAAGAAAAGGTCGTCTCATTTTCTTCTTCGTTCCGTTTAATTCGTTCACTTCAAGGTAAGTTCTAACACCATGTAACATTATCTTCAACCAGCTTAATTTGATGTAACTATTAAGCCCTCGTTTGACCCTCACTATTTGAAATTTTAATGGTTGGAATAATTTTTTTTTAAAAGTATGATTAAAAAAGAAGAAAAAAATTTGGAATTACGTATAATATTATTTTATTGAAAAATGTGATTAATAAGAAGAGATGGAAAAATAAATTATAATTTTAATGGCGGCCTAACATGAGCTAAGCATTAAAATTGAATATTGTATAAAATTTATCTCGAATGATCCTATAATTTAAGACCTCTAAGAAATTTTTTAATTAGAAACTCGACCATTCATGGTTTGAAAGTTTTGAAATAAGTTTCGATCTTCCTTTTGATTTCACTCCTTTCATCCAAATTCTCTTTGCCAAGTCACAGCATCAACGGCTAATAGGAGTTAACATGATTTGATTTTGACAGTTTGCGAGAAATTGTAATTTTTTTCAAGAGCAAATCCATTTGTACAGAAATGGATTTGCCAAAAAACCAACAGAATACTCACATGGGGTGGGTCTCATGTGAGTAAAATATTTTTAAAAAAAAAAAAAAATCCACCCCCACCCACTCCCTTGCTGTGAGGATCTGTTTTTCTTCTGTGAACTCTGCTTCTGTACTTGAAGCAGAGTTCTTTTTTCAAAACAAACCAAATCAAATCACTTTTTCGTTTTTGTTTGAATTAAAACCACGATTTAATAAACAAAAAGTAAAATATATTCTATTTGTAACACATGATTCATTATCTGCCATAAAGATAAGAACATAGCAAAAGTATTCATTAATTATAGTTAAATGATATAAAACAACAAATAAAAGAAAATGAAAAGAAATCTGAATAGCTAATACATCTTCGACAATTTGTAGGACTATCTATACTTATTTGCATTTAATTTCCACCAAAATAATATGTTGAAAAGTTCATCGGTCAAATATTCACAACGACCATTTAAATAATCCATCAAAATCATTCCAACAATTAATAGTAAAATCTAACGACTAAGTTAAAATATAAACAATAAAATGACTTGCCAAATCAGGAAATTGAGACGCAAATAAGCAAAAAATAATATCCAATTAAAAATTTAAAGGAGCTCACAACAAAATAACACAACTATCAATAAAAATGTACCAAACAATAATCGAAAAATAAGAAAAAATGAAGAAATTAAATTGAAATTTTAGTTGAAATTCGAGAAAATTACTAGTAGAAGGAAAAAAATTGTTTAAGTTTGAATTATAATTTATATTTAATTGTCCATTTAATTGTGGTGGGTGACTCATAAATATAGTTCAACCGCAGTCATTCAATGCTTAAATCAATTTGAGGGTTTTGCATTCACAATTGTAATGGTTGATGAATACTTATATAGTTTAATTGTATCGGATCAAATATGGTTGTATCCTTTTAACTAGAATGTGATTAATTTTAATTGGACCGAATTAAATTTATATTAATTTTTTTTTAGATTTTTAACAGTTCGATGATTTGGAACAATTTACAAAGATTGAAACCTAAGTCAAACTAATTCATTTGATTCAAAACCAAAACATTGATAAACCCACTTGATTCCAAATCAACGGTTTCAAAAAAACAGTTTTGATTCGATTTTGCAATTTGACGACTTTGTTGTTCAACCATAATTGCTAATTTAGAAAAATCCAGTTCTCAAAATGCCATGACAATGCACTAGTGATGGCAAATGCTACCTCACTAGTTGTATTCAAATAATAGGCATAAGATCAACAGGCAGCATAAAAATTATTCTTCTCAACATCCCTTGTTCAGAGGGAACATTGATGAATGTATTCCAAGTTTCCAGCATAATAAAAATATCACATTACTATCCACTTAATCAACCAAAAGATAAACTCAGAACCAAACAATACACTTAATTTTTATTCAAATTCTAGATGCTATGTTGTTACAGATATGAAGTTCCCCGTATACTACAATAAGATCGAGAAAATGAAAATTTAGAAACTGATAATAAGAATGGAATTGGTCTTGTATGCCAAGATAAATGCAAAGGGTACATGCATGTGCATAATAATTTAACCTTGCTATTCTAGCTCATCAACCTTAATCTCATACTGCTCGCCAGACGAAAGAATTTTGACTCGAACCATACCCTTTTGCCACTCCGCGCTACCCACTAATATCAGCCTGCAAGCATTTATTCGTGCTGCCCTTTTAAACACCCTGAAGATTATAAACCAATATAAAAAAGATGTGAATGTTCATATTTTGGTATGGTACATAAAACAAAGGATATGGAACACAATATACTGTGACTTAAAAAAAATTGACTTTTCGAAAGGTATCATGAAATCTCACATACCATTTGAGGGGTTTATTTTCCAGAACCAAGTCAACACTTTGTCCTTTTTCCCTGAGTTTAGCAGCAACTGTCGAAGCTGCACCCTGGAGATCCTGATCCAATGAGCAGACAATGTTTTCTACCTGGGGACCAAGTTCCGGTAGAAGTCCTCTCTCTTTGAGAAGCTGCATAATCACCGAATGGAGTAAAAGAACAAAAACAATTGAACAAGGATATTTCGACAGTCTAACATGGTAGGAGCAGTTTATTTGAATTTTTATATGCAATGATGGTCTTGGGGGTTCATCACAGTTAAATCACTTCCATTCACTTGGGTTGGCATTCTGAAAATATTGCTTTTGGTGGATGGAATTGAAGCAATGTTCCATAGAGTTGCAGCAACAGTGTGGATCGTGCGAGAAATATACACACAAGTGTATTGTTTATGTGATGCGTTATCAAATTCAAGAGAACATAGAAAATGTTACTGCATAGAGCAAGCTGAGTAGATCAGTAACTCGAATTAGTTTTAGGGGAAAAATATAATTTATTCTATCAACTCCAAATGATTGACAATTGTTTACTTAATATACATTATTCACAATTGATATAAAATATAAGCAAGTAAATTATGTATAAATTTCCCCATTTTGCTCACTTCCAACTCTTTCAATTTTATCATCAAATATTTGATTAAATTCAGTGCCTAACCAAACAATTTTGACAGAAAAAAATTCAGCATTCACTATGTCCAGTACGTAAAAGTATTCACTCTTTATTTTCCAGTTTTAAAAAAATGAAAAGAAAGAGGAAGAACTTTTAAGCAAACACCCAAGCAGAAAATTTAAGAGAAACTCGACTCACTTCTACTATAACTGCATCACCAAAACCAAAGCCACAGGCTGGAATATCATCACCTCCAAAAGTCGAAAGTAACCTGTCATATCGCCCACCTCCACAAATGGCTCGTAGTTTTCCTTCTCGATCAAATCCCTGAAGAAGGAAATACAATAAGATAATGAGACAGAGAATAACCTACTTATATAATTGTAGCCAGCCAGCCAGAAACAGGTTGAGTGAAAATGCTATCCTATCTAACTTCTTAGTGTTGTCATAAGCGTAGGCTAGGAGTGCGCATAGTCCGGTGACTGGTACCGGACCAAATTGGGAACCAAACAATTCTACGGCTAGCGATGGAACTGAACCATACGGGTACAAATCTAAGTGTCGAATCTTTTATTTTCTAAAATGTTGGATATGAGTACATAGTTAAAAAGAGTCCAAATTTCGGACACAGATACGTGAATACGTCTTTCAAAATTCAATTAATTTTTTTACTAATCGAAGATGTCATTTTAAATAGACAAAAATCAATTATTCACAAATAAGGAAATGCGTGTTGAATAAGGGAGTAAGATGAATAAAATAGAATTTTGGGATTTAGTTTTCAATTATGGAAATTACTAGATGTTATATAAAATAGAAAATGAAGGACTTGATTACAATTTGGATTTAGTAGAGCGCTAAGTAACACTATATAGAACCCATTTTCATTTTATACAAA
>CAIGRT010023720.1:0-11764 GCA_903798405.1 Fraxinus platypoda | reverse complement strand
TTTCCTGATATACCTCCACAAGCTCATCCCATATGAACCACAACCCTCACCCGAACGCCACCCCCCCTCCAATACTCAACAAATATTTTAAGATGATATATTCAATTAACAATTTTCAATATCCATCTGACAGAGAAAGAAACATCGAGTCTGGATCAAAACCAAATCAACTGCCCTTATGAAAATTATGGGTTAACAAAAACAAGGGGAAAGACGATTGGACCAGTAAAAACAGAAAAACAGTAGCTATCTTTCCGATACAAGCAACAAGAGACGGTAGGATCCCCTCAACGATGTACATGGAGCCGGATATCTGAAAATCTTTTTCATGTAACACGTATTATCAATATATATGTTGAGATGGATAGCGAAGGCTAGCCTTTCTATAATCAAAGTTCATAAAACAACCCCACTCCCCATAAAACTGCAGTCTTATGTATTATGAGAAACATTATTTAGATAATGCAAGTAGAAAAATTAGAAGTTAGAAGATTGATCCTTCCACAAATCATACAGCAGATGATCGAACATTAGTCAGCAGTTATCTAGTATTATCTACATAGGTAATAAATGTAATAAATGGGGAGGACATAAGAAGAGAAGGGGAAAAATACAACGAACATTTCTTGTTGACTTCGAGGTGAACGACATTCTGCTAATTCAAGAACTCAATTTGTCAACCAATTGGAAAATTTCCATCACTTCGATACATAATTAGATATGGAATAATCAGGTAAAAGATCACAGTGAAAAACTTCAGAATCTTTAAGATAGTAAGCAAACAATAGTTATCAAAAGAAACGGGAAACAGAAACAGATAAGGGACTGAAAAAAAAACACAACTGTCAGCCAATCAAAGGTCTTCAGCATTGCACATCCAAAATATTCTACTTCTGTTAAAAACCTTTTCAAGAGATATAGGACACCAGGTCTGATAACAGGACAATGTGCTATGACCCCTCTTTTACCATTCTGGTGACCCCAGATAATGATCTATATATAGGAAGATACGTGTGTAAGAATTGTCCACCAAATTAACAATCCTGGCCACAATATTTTAGCTAATGCAGTAAAGGGGTATCAGAGAGAGAGAGAGAGAGAGAGAGAGAGAGAGAGAGAGAGATATATATATATATATATGAAATCACCTCCTTGGTACTGAGAGTTCTAAAAGAATGAACAGCATCTCGAGCCCGAATAACAATAGTCTGAAGAATCTGCAAGTGAAGGAAAAATGTCTAACATCAATTACAATTAAAAGGCATGAAACTCAAAATGTTTTATGTATTTACATGTGCCCATAATCTTGTCAATACTATGTATGAATAGCTTCACATAAAATTTGGTGTCAAGAAGAATACATATGCATAATCATCAAACCTAAAAATATAAAGAAATATGCACTTCAGAGCATAAAAGAGAGTCTTTATGTATAAAATCCCCAAAGAAGCAATCAATTACCATTTTCTTGATAGAAGTCGTGTTTCAAGATCATAATTACATCAAATAGATTATATATTGCCCAAGTATTATGCCTAAACCCGGCGATTATCCCATTGGTAAGGATGGAAGAAAGAGTAGAAAGACACAACTATTATATCCATTCAACTATTCTGTACCTTATGATTCACAAAAAAGCATCTAACCAATCAGTGAACTGGTAGAATGATAAAAGAACGTTAGCATTTGCAGCATATTTATTAAACCGGACCAGTCTGGCCTGGAAACCGGTGACATTGGACCCTGATCTGGTCCAGGCAATATATTCGGACTTGTTAGCTGTTGAACCTGGAGTAAATTGGATAAACCAGTATGTGTTTTTATGAACCCAACGAACCGGTTCCATCGGGTTCTCTGAAATGTTCTGAAAAATCTCACTAGCGGGGACTTGATACTGGTCCTCCCAAGGAATCGTATAGAGGAAAAAACCATTAACCATTAGGCTAGCCTGTCACATTGTTTAATACGAGCAACTGTATTTATATAATTAAAGTATCTAAAAAGACAATCATGCATTGACAAATATCATATCAAATTCTACTCGAACAACTTAAGAAATATTTTTATATACTAATCCATAAAACACAACTTAACAGACTATAAAAATTAATTATTTTTGTGATCTACAATAGGCCATTTAAAACTTCTAGTTTAGTTCCATTAACAAAAGTTTGAATAATAAATTTTAAAGATAATTTGTCTATAAACATAGACCATCTGTCCAACCAGTGACCACCAATCAAACCAGTGATCGGGTAGCTTAGCCGGGTCAATATTTGGTCCGGCTAATAACTATGATTTGGAGTTTTTGGTGGCAATCACTATCTAAAAGGTTGCAACATAATATCAGCAGGACCATGCTTTCATTCAAACCTTTTATTTCCATTATTAAGTCAAATGACACTAATGACAGAGAACAAAGGAAGCATTAAAAGCAGTTACTAATATATACAAATGAAAAGCCTTGAACAACCTATGACAAAAATGCTCATAGAAACGTAGCCCTTGTTTGAGCCCCATTTTTTCAAAACTCATTTAACCACACATTCTCCAAAAAAATCACTACTCCAAAATACATTTTTTCCCCAAAATAGGGCTCAAACAAGGGCGTAATATCTATAATCCCAATTTCTAGAGAAAAGATCTCCTAGTTTCCAATATCAAACACTTCAGCCAATAACATGTCTCATTTCACTCTATATACCCATATTTTGAATGAGAGAATAGCCATATATCTTCCGGACATTGAAATCCAAAAGTAAAAATGAAAATGCTCCTGTTCCCCCAATTAAGCCTCGAAGGGGAGCAGCGCCCTCTTCTTAATCTCCATCACTTTGCTATTCATTCCCAATAAACAAATATCTGATAGCATTGGAATGGAAAATTGTAACTTGAAGAAGAATTGTAAGAAGTAATAACAGTAATTAAAATCTCCAATAAAAATTGGGTAACAAGGGAAAAAAAATATGAGAAAGCATGCACAACTCAGGCCCAAAAGCTGGAAGCATAATCGTTAGCAAGTATAATTTCTCTAAAGCATAAAAGCATGATAATAACTCAAGTTTTCCTATTCTTACTTTACGAAATGACTCAGGACCCATCTGTTTTTCCAACATTTGAAGGATGGCCACCTGTTACATAAAACACTTTTTAAAGTTAAAAACTATGGGTAGGGAATCTAAGCAAATTTAAAAAAGTAAAACGTCAACTTACAGATTTCCATGATCTCACTTTTCCGTAAAAACCTATACACTGGGTTCCATACAAATCCTTAGAGGCAGCAGCAGAGCTCAAGACAGTTGCACCACTATCATCCGCTTGGCAAACTGTGACATTAGCCTGTTAAGACAAAAAGAAAAGGTCACAACTGACTGAACACATGGAATCCATTTACACCAGTATTTCTTTCATATTATTTTTAATCAGCTAAGTTTTTGTGATTAATCTCATGTATTACTTGATTAATAGCCACCATTTTCTGATGTATGCATGTTTGCATGTGAACAGATGTATCAGACAACACATACATTTGCAGAAATCAATAAGCCAAATATCTAAGTGCATGTTTGCATGGCTTATGTTATAATTTAAGCCGGTCAAAACATATTTTTTATCCACATATTTCATAGAACCCACAGCTTAAAAGAACTATTACCAAGCTGAAACACGCTATAAATACTGATATCAAGAAACTACCAATGAAACGAAGTCAAGATAAATTTCAAACCAGAAATCAACAAAGTATCATTCCACTTTTGCTTTCTAGTAACTCTAACCTTTCTATATGAATTATACAAAAGAGTTGCTAGACATGTACTACTTTCCAAACATGTTTGTGAGTGAATATATCAATAACGAAAAGCGTTCGGACAAAATATATGCCACCGTCACTTCCAAGATGACTAATTTCCCATTATCCTAACACATTAATATGGAAAGTGTAGTAGCATTAAGTATATTCAAGTTATGACTAAGATGGACAAAGATACAAGATAAATGAGGTGTGCAAGGAAAAGCAAACCTTATACCGCCTATAGTGTGCTTCATTGTTCCCTAGATACTTCCTAATGAATGTGTCAGTCAGAAACCCAGCAAGACCATCCAAGAGCCAATCTGACAAGAAGCATCACAGTAACTATATCAGAATGACTTTTATATAGTTACCAGTACAAAGTGTAAACAAATATTTGATGCCTTACCATCATTTGAAGCTTCAGGAGTGATATATACTCCAAACCACTGTCTTGCAAGGGCATAAGAAAGTCTAATCCTCGTTTCTATAGTCTGTTCAATAAATCTAAGTCCATCAACAAGAACAGAGATAACAGAAGAAAGCATGATATAAGAAGAGGGCTATTGTTTAGTTGGCATCCTGGGATCAGAATGCTTTTATAAAAGGGAGGCAAATTCTGCAAGCAATGTGTTATTATATCCTCTTTCCACAAGGGGTATACAAAAGCCAGAAAATTCAAAGCCCATCCCATTCAGACAAACAACCAACCCAAGGATCACAACAAATGAGACCAGAAAGGAGGAAGAGAAACAGGGTATTCCTATTCCTCTCCAGAAAATCACCCACACAAAACAGTGAGGAGCTACATCTTAAGTTCATCCTTCCTAATTTCAGACGTGGTGTATTAGCAGACACATATGTTGTTTCAAAAACTTGGTTCTTATTCAATCAACTTAACAAAAACATGAACTTTACTAAATAAACAGAGAAAGAGGGTAGTATATATCTGTACAATATCTTATCTGCTGAAGAACGCAAGAGAGGGTCTTCTACATAAACCAATTCCCAAAACTCTTACAATATGTCAATTGGGGTTTTATCATAATCATTCTAAGGAGGATGGGCACGATGCTTAGATATATAGACTTCTGAATCTCACAATACATTCTCCATCACAGTGAATGGCTCCTGTGTGGTTCTATAGTACCAGAGGGGTTAGCCAAGAGAGCCCTCTATTCCTTGAACGATTTATCCTTCTCAGCAAATGTTTATTGGATGAGAAAGAAAAGCTCGAGTACTGTTAGTGATAGTTTAATGTGTCTTCAGAAATGGTACTGGTATTAAAATTTGCCATATTTTGTTTACAACTAGTCTTCACCTTTTTCTTCAAATACTTTTATAGATATTAATGCCAATGAGCACAATCAATATGTAAACCAGCTTATTACGAACTTATTGACAACTTGTTATTTCAAACTTCCACTCTTATTTATCCAATCAAATATCAACCTATAGATGTTACCACTAATGAAATTAATCCATGTCATAAGCATACCTGATCGATAAGCTTCTCATCAAACAGCATTTGAGAACTAAAGATACTTAAAGATGCTCCCAAACTCAACGAGGATACTGCCATTTCAGGAGCTATAAACACTTGTGTGTACGACCCAAGTGGAAATTTCGCACCAAGATAAGACTCATAGTGGCTGTTGGAAAGAACAATATTAATCTTGGGCATGAAAAGTCAAGTCAAATTATGAATGCAATATAACCTTATTGGAAAACCATTTTACTCGAGGGATTCCATAAACGTAAAAACAAGGGCCAATATCAAGAAATACCTGAAAGCATTGTAGAAAAATCCAACTGAATTCCATAGCTTTGACAAGTTCGCTGGTAGACAAATGTGTGATAGAAGACCACTATGTTGATCAGGAAAAATTTCAAATGGTGCAACTGCCAGAGATATCCATTGAGCAGCCACCGGAACATTTAATCTATATACATATGTCTTCCGCGGAGGATCATCCTTGGTCAAAATCTGCTAAAGGAAAAAAAATTTGGTCACAGATTGAAAGGAAAAAATAAATAAATAAATAAAACAAAGAAGAAAGAGTAGTATATATTGAAAATATTTTATTATGGCATTAAAGGCATCAAACATATCATCAACTAAGTCTTGATTCCTAACAAATTTCGGATCAGCTACAAAAATTCTTCTTCATCATTCTGTTCTGTTCATTGCTAAATCAAGACCATCTACTTCTAAAGCAACTAGATCCTTGGCAACTACCACATGATATGTTAGTTTTGGTCTACCCCTCTCCCAACATATTCTATACAAATCGTGTTACTCTTATGAACAGAAATCTCTTAAGATTACACAAAACATGTCTCAACCATCTAAATCATCTTCCTTTAATTAATCCTAGTCAACACCACCCACTTATCCATTTTATTATGAGCAACATCCATCTTAGCTACTGTCATTTCGCTATATCAACTTATGGATCTTATCTTTCTAATATAATAAGCATAGCAAGTCTAATCAATTATCTAGTGCATGCATGCGCATACTATCATGGGGTTTTCATGCTTTTTTTTTTTTTCTTTTTTTCTAAACGTAAGATAAATGGAAGAAGAAAGTGAGAAGATGTCTATCAAACAAGAGAAGTAAACCCAAAAACAATAAAAAAATTAAAGAGAATAAACAAAATAAGAAAAAAGAAAGAAAAGTGACTCACCTGATTCCTTCAAGTTGCCACTATAATAAAATTTAAAATAATAAGTTGCCGCTACTGCCAAGCCACCGGAGTTGCCAAGTAGCTATCGCCTACACGGGCCGGTGCAGAGCTTTTCATTTTATAGTGTCTCGCTTTAGTGTTGAATTCTTATTTTTAACTAGCTTTATTAATTTCCTAGCAGACATTTGACTTTTCAAAGCTGATTCACAAAAAAGATAGGTAGGCTTTTCATAATAAGTGGGCCCCAGCATAAGATACAGAACAAAAAAAAGGAAGTGCACTCCACTAAGAGACTGAGGCATGCACTTTGAGGCTAACGCCTCAATCAGTAGAGGCGAAAACCTCAATAAATTCCTTGAAAATTCGTGCCAAGAGCCTTTTCTTGAGTAAGGGTTTTATTAAACCATGGTTTAAAAATTCTTCGATTCCACATTCCTTGTTAATAATCAAACCTAGATATTTATCAATCATTTTAGGGTATAACATGATCCTCTGTAGTAACTTCATTATCATCTTTATTCCAACTTTTATTAAAGTGAAATTGTATTTATCCTCTTATGCCCTAAAGCCTTCAGATTCCAAAGTTCTATCCTATGACTCATAAACCAAAACCACATGATCAGCGAATAACATGCACCAAAGGACCTCACTTAGAACAAATCAACGTTAATCATCAATAATATAAATGTTAATAATAAAAACAAAAATATTTTACATGCAACGATAGGATGTAATTGTGTTGGCACATTGCTGACATGAAAAGAGCAGTTTCCATCACTATTTCATAATCAATCTTAATTATTTCCATTTCCCTCGTGCATAGAACAAAATTCATAACCTTATCTCACCTGATGAAGTAATGTTCCAGAGCTAACTGCCACGAGGTTACTGGCCACTGTAAATTCTAAATCATAGCTGGACAAAATGCAGAGTAGCTATCACTAATATAATTAAAAATTATACGAATGCTAACAAATTGACAACATAACGTTGCACATACCAGCAGTGCTGCAAACTATCGTCCATGCAAGGGAACCAACACCTTGCACGCCTTAACTGGTTATCAGTATGTAACACATTATCATCAAAATGAATTCCTGTTTCTGCCTTCTCCACCCAATAATCAATGCGAACTTTTTTCACATTCTGCACCCAACACAACCTACATGAGAAGTCATAGAAGAGTAAACCTCATAACAAACACATCTTAAAAAAAACGTGACAGTATAGTTTAGCATGCAACAACATGCAGTAGTGGTAACCGATTCAGCTAATATACTAGTTAGATGCATATTTATATTTCCATGAGTTTATGTTAAAATCAATTGGCAGTTCTAACCCATATTCTTTTCTCTAAACTGGTCTATACACAATTTATGTGATGATGCACTTCTTTTAAACATTCAGATTACGCTTGGTATCCTGAGATGTATTTTGTTATGAATGGATATTTTTAAGTAACTGTTGAACATAAATGGTCGGAAAATTTCATCTAACACCTTACACGTACAAATCTCATCTCCATAGCAAGGAAAAAATACCAGGACAGTCCTTTAGTAGGACATACTCTAGATTAATAAAAACACAAAACAGTTCACTTGAATTACACCATCACAAATATAATGACATAGGAATTAGAACAGATGTGCTCTCCCTTTCGATACTTCTTGATAAGCAAAGAGCTTATAACAAGAGATGACAAAATTCTCCTCTCTTATTAGGTAGATCATAATGTTAAACCAATTCATTTACTGGCTATGCAAATAAAATGAAATAAAGATTCAAAGAACAAGGGAATATATGAGAAACAAGACAAAGAGATTCAACATGGGTTAATGAGATAACCAACAAATAGTCTCATTTTCACCCACTTCATATAATGACCAAAAATCATTCCAACACTTGCCAAACACCCATCTCTTGACCTTTATCTGATGAAATGTGTGAATGAAAGATACAAATAAATTTACAAGAAAAATTCTACAAAACAGTTATTAGAGTAACTACGCTTTATAGTACTGAGTATTGGGTTGTTGTAGAAAAAAATGTCCATAAATGAAATTATGAATGTTACAAAGGCATGATAAGTCAAATGTGCATGCATACTAGAATGAATAAAATAAGAAAAGAAATATACACCAACAAGAGGAGTGTCATCAACCAAGGAAAAATAACGACATGACAACTTGGTTGTAGATATCATGTGTAGAGCTAAACAAGCTCACACTCGTACAAGCAAGTCAATGTTAGTATACTCAGATCAATAGAAAGAGAGATAAATCAGAATACATAAGCTGAAGAAGTTGAAACAACTTAATTGCAATGGATCTTCCACTAGATCTAGAATGACGAGTAATTAAAAATTAATGTAGCAGACGTCAAATTTATTCAGAATAATACTTAATTTTTTATTGCTATTGTACTTAAAAAATGAAGATGATATGTTGAGCACAGAACATCTCTCATACAGCAGTCTTTCTACAGAAGAGTCCCAATTATCTTTGTTCACATCTTGCCTTAACTTTCATTCTTTGTCACGCCAATAAACATCTAATAATAGTACTTGTAGCATGTCTTCTATGCAAAAGCTGGTAAAAATGGCACACAAACATCAACATAAATTCATGGACAGAATAGAAACGAACTTAACAATCTTTGCTTGCATGAGTCAACTCAACATAGTCACATACCACCAAAGATAGTGACTCTAATGGAACTAACAAGCCGGATATGAAGTGTATATAAAAGATGTCATGTCCCGTAATAAGATTACAGGTTACCGACAAAATATTTCTAGAAATGAAAATATTAAATATTAACACAAGCAACAGAACGAAGAACCGGTCATAAACCTGCTCGGCATCAGCAGATGAGTCGATACCAGTGTTCATATGCACATGTCTTTGTTCATTCTCCATTTTGGCAGACTTGCTGCACATTATTAGCAAATTCGGAAGCAATTCAATCTCAAGAGATGACAAATACACCGAACCAGCTGCATCAGCAGCTGAGGTGGCTGACGATACCACACACCATCTATCCTTTGGGTCTAATTGCTGATAATGAGGGAAGACTTCGAATTCTGCTGGCTCCCCATCTACTGTAACCCTCTCAATAGCCAAATTATCTGCATGCAAACCCACAATGCCATTGTCTGGTACAACTATCAGAAGTTCTGTGTACCTAAAGAAGAAAATTATAACAACCTGTTATGTACTTGCCTTATTTTTCCAAATTCTGACAATTCAACTAATTATCACCGCAAGTGACATTGCTATTTTAAAAGAATTTGAAACATGCGGTGTAAATAAATATTAGAGGATTTATAGTGTGACCTCAAAATTGCATACTGATGCATTAATATAATGCAATTTGACGCTATAGGATGGCACATGGCCATGGAATTGGAGAAAAACCATGTTAAAATTTTAAATTTCCTTCATTCAAATTAGCATAATCATTTTTTTTCACAGAACATAGCCTTCAATGCAGAAGAATTGGTAAATGGTGTCATAAACAATTTGACCATACTTACATTTAAACTGTAAAAAATAAATATTTAACTAAAAAGAAAAGTCCTAAAGAATCTGGCTCATTGATAGGGTACAGCATAATGAAACTTAAAAATGTATTCACTGCAGCAACAGGCACAACAAAATGGTAAATCTCACAGTAATTCTCAAGTTATTCAATTCAGTCAAAAAAAAAAAAAAGTAGACAAAGTAAGTTCTATTGGAAACACAAACATGGTAAAATTTAATTGAGCTATTATCCAAAAGAATGATTAAAATGCAATGCAGCTCATTAAAATAACTCAAAGAATCTGGTTCTTTGTCAAAAATAACAAAAAAAAAAGGTGAACTTTACAGTAATTCTCCAGTTATTCCATTCAATCAAAACAACTACACAGAGTAAATTCAGTATTTAGCAACACAAATCAGTCAAATTCAATTGAGCTATAATAAAAATGAATGATAAAAAAAAAAAAAAATGCAGTGCCACCATTAAAATAATAGCTCAATTCCTACGCATATCTATTGAAATTAAAAAGAAACTAAAAGATGAAAATGAACATACCCGTAGATTCGACGATTGTCCATGTCGATAGAGAGACAAAGCTTCTGATGCGTAACCACTGCTTCAGAATTACTATTATCTCCTCCTTTCTGCTCTTCACTTTTCGCCTTTTTAGCCTTGGCCATTTCAGCTTATGGAAAAATATAAAAAGAAAGAAATTATGAATTTACCACGAACGAATTTACATGAACGCTACTTTCTCGAGCTACTTCCAAGGCTCAGTGAGCGAAATGAGAAGATTTATAGACGAAAACAGAGAGGTGTACTTAGGGATCGATTGGGTAAGGCTGCGCCCTAGGCTAGCTGATGTGATCCTAGTCGTCCACGTGTCCGATGCACTCGAGTGCATTGATTATGTACGTACCATCTATAGATCATTAGATTTTTCCGTGGCACGCGATTTTTATAAGGAAAATTCTGAATGTACAGAAAAAAAATTATCAGAACATTACCAGACTCACACATGGGGTGTGGGCCCCATATGAATTAAATAATGTCCAAAAAATGGGGCCCACCCCCAATGTGAGAATCTGTAGCATTTCTGTAAAAAAAAAATTCTGTCAGAACATTACCAGACTCTCACATGGGGTGTGGGCCCCATGTGAATTAAATAATGTCCAAAAAATGGGGCCCACCCCCAATGTGAGTATCTGTAGCATTTCTGTAAAAAAAAAAAATTCTAATAATGTAGCATTGCTCTTTTTATAATCTTGCAAAAATAAAATGTTATAATTTTTATAATGTATCACAGTTAAACCTAAGGTTATTGACCTTCGCTCGTTATAATCCCTCATTCTCTTCATCCCTCCTTCTCTTAAAATAGTGAATGTGAGATTCACTATTCAATTTTGTCACATTGATTTTCACATTAATCTGGTTTCAAACAGATTTGGTCGTTTGTATTATTACTGTGGACAAAAATATTTGTCGACTTAATTATAAAAAAATATATATCTTTAAACCGACTTAGTTACACTGTATTTTATCTCTTTCCACACTATACATGCAAATGCACTAAATGCAATTGCAATGACACGGTTTCTTCTTTCTCTTATTAATATAATTTTGATTTCAAACAACAAATAAATTATTAGACTTTCTCTCGCTTTTTCTCAATAGCGCTTTGAAGTGGCAAAACAATCTCCATCGGTAAGAGTTTTCGATTTTTTCAGTTTTGTTTAGTTTATGTTTTCGTTGTTCACTGTCT
>CAIGRT010023711.1:0-13101 GCA_903798405.1 Fraxinus platypoda | reverse complement strand
ATGATTTAAGGAATTTTTTTAATCTAAATGTTTGATATTCTTTAAATCTTAATGGACTTCAGTTATTTTTTGTTGTGATTTTTGTAATATCAATTGTATTATAACAGGTCTAATTAATGTTTTAAAAATCGAACCGACTATTGACCCGGAGAAAGAAGAGGTCAATTATCAAATGGTCAAGCCGAGGTTAAATCGACGTCAACCCAGAAATTAAATTAATTAAATAACTAAATAAAATTTTAGATAGGTGATTAGTGCATTTTGTGCACTTATTCGAGCCATATTACTTAAGCTTTTATGTCGTCAAAATATTAAATTCTACTTAATTTGGGTTAGTTTTCGTTTGCTTTAGTGTTGGATCTGTTTCGAAGCAATTGGAAAAGGAAGAATGACAAATAGGCCATTGGAGGGAAATATGGAATCAAAGTCTATACTTTAGAATTTGAAGGGTTTGAATTGAATTGAAGACAATATGGACTGCACAAATAAATTTGTATAAAGGACTAAACTGCGTTATTTTGAAGACATATAATTTGAAATAATTGAAATAATGAAAACATNTCCCTCGCTATAAGCACGTTGTATGACCAAACATTTAACAACATAAAATAATTTTCTTGTTAAAATTGAACTGAAGTAGAATATGAAGTCCCTGCTTGAGCCACATTATAATTTTCATTTTCATTCAATAAAATAATATTTTTCACCACATCAATAATTTTTCTTTTTTTTTCAACCACATATTCACCATCACATCACCAAAAAAATGCATTCTTTCTATTTTAATGTGCATCAGACAGGGGTGAACTACTAAAGTAAAATTTCCAATTACTATGATCATGAATTATATAAGCATCAAGACCTATATTCGTTTTATAAAAATGAGTCATGATACATGTGTACATATATTTACATATTGAGGATATTATAAAAGTCTATAATAAAAAAATTCGAATAAACTAATCTCACTATTTTTATTTTTCTTTTTATTTTTGAGAAAGGAGAAAATACATATATTTTCTCTTTACACAACTCATGTTCCTTAAATTTGTTTTCGTCTTGGTGTTGGAATGGTGATTAGAAATATATAATACAATCCTAGATGTGGAAAGAGGAGGTTGGTTTTGCATGATTCATAGAAGAGATGATGATTTATTTTCGTTTGACAACAATACAATGGTAAATGGTGACAAAAATATGCCTTCTGCATTGGGTTTTCTAAATTAGAAAAGTCAAATTTCCATTTGGAGCCTTCATTTACGTTAATTATATGAAAAAATGTAGGAAATCGTGTTTGGTTTCCATCAATTTATTTAAATTACCAATTTAATGTCAATTTAACAATTCAATTAATAAATTGACTTAAAGTATCTCCAAAAGACTCTTTAAACATAAGAAGCTCTCTATTTTAAAGAGTTAACCTTTAAAATCATGCTGCAAGAGATTCTTTAAATTAACGTTTTAATTTAGAGAGTGAGTTTGGCCAAACTCACTCTCTATAATTAAATGCATTCAAACTGTTTCAATTTTCAATATAGGAAAACAATAAAATAATCTTAAGAAAAAGTAGTTAAAATAAAAGACAACGAAAATTAATAAATATTTTTTGAAACTAGTAAAGTTAAGTATTAAATATAAAGAGTTTGTTGAAGTACTTCAAAAATTTATAATTGCTCTCCAAATAATAGAATTTCTTTTAATTATAATAACGTGGACTTAACTTAAACAAATTTACATTTTATTGAGCCCAACCTACATTATTTAATGCGAGCTACAAAATGATCACAATATTGATATACTTTTTCCTTCTCCTACAATATTTAAATATTTAACCCAAACAAAATAAACTAAATAGAGGACGATCATACTATCTTATGGGCTTTAATATGATTGACAATATTAAGACGTAAATGTGTTTCTATTTTCTAAGCGATCAAAGATAACATAATAAAATTAAGTTGCTCTATTATTTAAAACATGTAAAAAATATTCGAAGAGTTACATAGTGAGTGTGGAATGAGGTAAGGTGAAGGGTTGGCACTTGCTTTTTGAAAGAAAAATCATTTAACATAATTATTTAAATGAAAATTTAAAAAGGGAATAATACATAACTCCTACATATATGAACCACATTTTCCAACTAACTAACTCCCTAAAATATTTCATAAATCAAGTGGTAAATAATAATAATAATAATAATAATAATAATACTAAATTTAATCTACATATTCACCTCCCACACTCAGGAAATTTTTCAGATTTTGAAAACTGGAGATTATATCCCACCCCACGGAACCATCTTACCCCATCCCTACCCACACCTCCAAAAAATTTCGAAGTCATTGTATGAACCAAGTAATTGACATGTGTTATCCGTGACTAATTGTGATCAAATTTGTATTCATTGTGACTAACAATAACCAAATTTGTCTTCAATGTAACTGTCTGTGACCACGTCAATCTTAATCATGACGGTATATGATCAACTCATTATAAGTCCCACTTAACACATAATTGGTCACAACCAGTCACAATAAACATATACTTGGTCATAGATGGTCACCAGAAACAAATCTACACACACCGCAGACTAGCACCACAATCAACTACCATTCACCACCACTCTTACCTCCAATGCACCACTACTACCACCTTCAACTCAAATTCACGACCATAAATACCACCTTCACTGACCTGTGTTATCTGTGACTAACTGTGACCAACTTTGATTTCAGTGACTGTCTTGACCATGTTAGTCTAATTTGTGTATTAACCAAGTTATATACAGTCACAGTTTACATAGATGTGATCACAGATAGTCTTTGTGAAAATAGACTTGGTCACACCTAATTTTCGTCGCCATCGTCACTCCTAACAACGTCAAAAATCAAACGCGCACCACCAATGCCTTCAACAAATCCCAACCACTACCACCACATGTAGATCGACAACCACTTTTGAAGCCTCCAATCGTCGGCCAATCACCACCCGAGCTGTCGGACTCCACCACTAGCATGACCACCTCTACCTCTTTTACAAACCCCAACCAACATTTCGTCCTAATACAGTCCCAAACGCACCAAAAGTCTGGCAAAAAATCAGTATCTGCGAACTGTTTTTTGGGCAACATCACCTAGGGGTAGCAAAAGTGTCGAGTAGCTCGTCGACTCTTCAAAACTCGACCCATGGATGGCTCGAGCTTGTTTCGAGATGAGCACGAGCCCGAGCTGAGCTGGGGGTTCGCCCTCATCGAGCTCACGAACGGCTCGTAGGCATGGTCCACGAGTCGGCTCATGGGCTCATAAAAAATGTGAAGAAAAAAGTAAAAAAATTAAAAAAGTTTTTAAAAAAAAGCTCGTCGGCTCGGCTCGGCTCGACTCGACTCGTGAGGTTACGAGCTCGTGGGCCGTTCTTCTCACCTAGCCAAACACACATTTCAATCTCAAATTCCAGTGTCGACAGTGAGCCCCACGGTCGTGAACCACCTTCTCCACATCATGCCACATCTTTTGCTATCATGGGCTTCCATCAATTTAATTAGAAGGTAGAGATGGGTGGGTAGAGAGGGAAATGATAGAGAGATAAAGTTTTATTAGTATATAGAGAGAGAGTTTGTTTTCTGCAAGTTTTTTTTTTTCAATTATGGAGAGAGTGTGTTTTCCACAAGTTGTGGAAGTGGGGTAGGGTTGGGTAGGATGGTACAAGGGATGATAATTGTAGCCTGTAGGTATATAATATGTATGTGTATGTATGTGTAAATTCTATATATATATATATAAGAGATAAGTATAATCTTATTATTGAAAACAAAACTATTAAAATATGATTTTTGAAATTGAACCTTTAGAGGTGGGGTTTGAGATAATTTTCCCATTTAAAAAACAAGTGTGTGTAATTTTCCCTTTTTGGATATGGGTAAGAAAAGTTTATTGGGCCGAGTTCTACTAGCCCATTCAATTTGACCCATCATCGAGTGGACCATAGAAGCAGATGATTAAGGGAAAAATATATAAATACATAGATTTAAAGATACATTTTCAATTTTGACAAATTTGAGATTCTTTTTCTTTCAAAAATTAGGTATAAATAGGTTATTTATAAAAATAAATAATAAAATATATGTATATTAGATAATGAAAGATATTTAAAAAGATTCTCCCTTAAATCAATGAATTGGTTACACATTCCTTTCAAAAATCATGTGGTATTAAATAAATTAATATATTTTATTAATTAAATAGGTAATTAAATAGATTAAGTTCACAATATTTCATAGTTACAAATCATAATTTTTTTAGGTTACAACTTATTTATCGGTAACAAATTATCAAATTAATATATCACACATTATTTTTTTTATCACAAATCACAAATTTTATAGGTCATAACTTATTTTACGGTCATAATTTATCTAATTAATTGGTCACGAGTTATTTCTCGGTCACAAATTATCAAATTAATTGGTCACAATTTATTTCTCGACTATAAATTATCAAATTAATTGATCACAACTTGTTTTACGGTCACAAATTATCAAATTAATTTGTCACAAGTTATTCATCAATTACGAAGACACAAATTATATTTCCCAATTACTAATTTAATCAGAAATCACAACTGCTCTTCATCCGACATACTATGCCTCAACACCACCGGTAGCATAAAAAAAAAACACTATTATCACCTCATTACCTCCACCACACTACCACGCAGGTCTCTACCTCCATCATACCACCACCACGCAGATTTGTACATGCACCCGCACCACTACGTACGACCATCTGCACCACTACCACCAACACCACCACTGCACCATCATTACATACAACCACCCGAATCACCACCACAACACCATTACCCATACAAATCTGTAAATGTAAATGGCAATTCATTCTTCAAATACATTGAGCTTTTGTAAATGTAGAAAATTATTCCAAGAAAAGTAAATATAAAAAAAAGCATATGAAATTAAAAATGGAAAAACGAAATTATGAATAACACGGATAAATTTCGGAAACCTGTTTTATTACAAGAAAATTAGAATATTCCAATCAAATTAGGCAATCAGAGCAAGAAACTCCCCAAGAATATTCTCTGGAGTAGCATCCGACGTAGAAAAACCCAGGCCATTTTTATCGATTTCTTCTTCACCAAGATCTTCAGAATACTTGTTCCAACCAGTCACTAGAATAATCTCGTCTACCACAGTTCTCGATCCATCAAAAAAGATTCGTCTGTGATCCTAACCCCATCTACCATCACTCCAAAACTACAATAAAACTATACGCATAAGTTGAGGAAGAGAATGAATGTACAGAGAGAGAAAAGTCGAAGAAGAAGGATTGTAAATAGAGAAATAAGTTAGCGTTTATAGTAATGGTATTATTTGAAAAGATTTGATTAGATTAGATTTTAGATAATTATTGATATATAAATTTATATTAATACCTAATTTTTGAAAAGAAAAGTTTAATACGTAAATGTGACTATATGCGACAAGGTGTGTGCTTCAATCACAATGAACTTGTTTATATTAAATATGACTATTGGCGACATGTAATGAATTATTTGTAACTTCTATTTTCAATGTTGTGACCAGTTAGTATGATAATATTTTTAATTTCAGAATTCTGAACTTGCTGATCAAAAAGTGCTGTTGCAAACATAATTATCTTATAAAATAGTTTGTGACCATTTTTTGCGTTAAATGTGATCCTCTGTGACCATGTATATGTTGACAATCTGTGAACATTTCTCTATTAGATGTGATTGTTTGTTGATTGTAATGAATTGAATGTGACTTGTTATTATTTGTGTGAGCAGGGATGGGAGTTTTTGTACGTTTGTTTATTGTATAAAGGTCACACATCACTAATCGAAATAGAAATTCTGGACACCCTATTGAGAGCAGGTAGAAGTTAGCATATGAGATATTGTAAATTATAAAATGTGGAGATGGGTGAATTTGATAACAATCAGAGGACATGTAACATGGTGTCACTTATTCAGAAAGAGGAAAAATTGAAAGTAAAGAAACAACCAAAGCAATTCAAATACCTTATAATATTTTTTTTGTTAAATGAGGATATTCTTTATATTACAACTTCTTTCGTTTTATTCACAAACATGATATTATTGGATTAACAGATTATTGAACTAAGATTTTGATAGTGATATAAAATTTTAAATTCATTCAGTGACGTATGAATTCATAAGTTGTGAACATGTTTATTAAATTTGACCTATTATATGTGTTATATGTGCTGTGTGTGACCATATTTAGGTTGCCTATGCATGTTTGTGACCAATTTCGTTTGAGCTGTTATTTTATGTGACCAGAACTATGTAAGGAGTTATTGTTTATGATATGATTTGTGTTGTGTTGATTGTGACTGTCTGTGATCATGTATATTTCAATTATAATTATATGTGACCATGTTTGTTATACCAAATATGTGTTATCTATTATTGTTTATAACCATATACGTAAGATGTTATTTTTTGTGACCATGTATATGTTCAGTGTGACTCTATGTGATCGTGTCTACTTGAACTGTTATTGTATGTGACTAGTTAATGTTTCTTAACTGTGACTATATGCGATAATTTCTTGTTTAATTGTAGTTGTCCGTGACATGCTCTGTATTAACTTTGAATATACGTGACTATGTTAGTGATAAAACTGTTTATGATGTAAAGATGTGAATATACTCTGTTTGTAACTAATCATGTTTTCATTGTGACCATGTGTGACATATTATTTGTTAACTCTAACTCTTTGTGACCAATTTTATATTAATTGTGACTGTCTGTGACCAAATATAAGCTCAATGTGAATGTTTGTTACATGCTATTATCTGAATATGACATGTTATCGCAGATACATTAACATTTTCACCCATATAAAACATTAATTTAATGATATAATAATCATCATCGTCAGTTTCTCATTCACATGTACCTAAGGAAAACGGTCATCCATAGTATTAAAATGATGAATTTAATATAAAAAAAATATCTACCTAAAATATCATAAAATGAAATATCATTGTCAAAGCAATTTTGTTTACATGAATTTATTCATTCATCTTTGATTTTCCCCTCCTTCTAAACTTTCCAAGCTTGTCTATTTTTTTATTAACGCCACAATTTTAAGATCGCATTGATAGCATCAAATAACATTGACATTTTTGTGAGATCGTGGATATATGCGCAATTGATGACATAAACACCACAGTCATGCTAATCATTTTTTAAAAAGGCCCTTAAGTAACTACAAAATATGTGAAAAAATGTTATTGTTGTAGTAATTAACTTGCCCAATCTTCTAATGAAGTTGACCTTTTGCAATGTTAGTCTGCAGTTCATTGAACATATCATCACTACTTTTCTCCCACAATTCTACCAATATAACAAAATCAGATCATATATATCAAGATGAGGTCACTTTGTGACCTAAATCAGGTCACATTTCATTAAAAAATAGGTCACAAATTACCAAAATTAGATAATAAATCCTAATTCATATCATACCCAAACTAGGTTGCAAAACACTATTTAGGTCTCAAGTTACCCAAAAACTATGTAACCCACAATTCCAAATTTTGTTGTTAAACCAAATAGACACATGAGTTAACCAAATTGTATAATTAAATAAGTTTAATACTTTCTAGATTGATAGAAATTAAGTCAATTTTACAAAAGCATTTACCAGAAGAGAAAACTAAATCAAGTCTGTTCACTAAAGACTTCAAATTCATCTGTTTAACACAAAGACACACATAACCAAGATGTAAATCACAAATATTTAGTGAATTTTATTATTTTCTAGACATATAGAAATAAAAGTTATTTTCATAATAGCATCTAACGGCAGCAAAAGAAAAACCAGATCAAATTTACTCACCTAGATTTGAAACTCATATATTAAATCATACAAATTCACTAAGGGTCCGTTTGATTGCAAGTGTGTAATTTGGGTGGAAAGAAAATAAATTTTAGGGAATTGAGTTGCCTAGAATTGTTTTCGCCGTGAATTGTCAAATAATTGTGTTTGATTGATATAATTTTCCATGTGAGAAATATTGAAATTTTGGATTTTTTAGTATTCGTTTGATTTTATTTTATATGAAAATTGTCCACTAAAGGGATAAAATTTGTTACAATTGAGAATAGAATTTGTGAATAGAATTTGTTTCCATTGTTAAAAAAAAAAAAAAAAAGGAAAACCATTTTCTCACCAAAGTGGTGGGAAAATCAATTCAATGAAAAACAAAAAGGGGGGGGGCTTTGGGTGGAAAACCAATTCCATGGAATTTTTGGCCAATCAAATATGAAATAACTTGGAAAATGGAAAATAATTTTCAACTTCCATGAAAAATAAATCATATCAAATCGGGCCTAATATAAAACCAAATTGATATTTTTAGGTAGATAGAAATTAATCGATACCATCAACAAAAACCAAACCAATATGTTCACAAAAAATTTAATATTCAGCCCTTAAACCAAATAAAATCACTAATATTAAGCCGATATTTCTATTTTCTAGGTAGATAACCGTTAAATTACTCTAAAAGAATAATGCTATGTAACCCCATTGAGGTTACAATCCCAGCTTAGATAGATGAAATTAAATAAGTAATTTAATTTCACATTTCATTTAACCTATCATTTATAGCCAAATATACTAAGGTTGCAACCCTAGTGGGACTAAATAGCATTAGTCTTACTAAAAAGCTATTTCGGTGATTAATGGTGGTTGAAGGAAGAGATTTTGTAGAGAGAGATAATTGTAAGGGCATGACTTTAGAGATAATTGTAGAGAGAGAATGAGTGGAGCGTTAGTCTATTTTGAAAATATTTGAATTGATATTAGATAATATTAAAACAGATTTCCTTTTTTATTTTGTATTAATTAAACTTTATTATTACCCGATTTATGAAAATAAATTTATAATACCTTATTTTTGAATTGTATAGTTTATACATAGGACTTATATTCCCTATTAACCCACATAATTTTCTGAACAATGCTACACTTATCAAAAATTATTGATAAACATTTTGACTAGAGATGGCAACAAGGCGGGCGGTTCGAGGCGGGGCACCAGTTTAATTTTATATTAATTAAACTTTATTATCACTTGATTTATGAAAATAAATTTATAATACCTTATTTTTGAATTGTATAGTTTTTACATAGGACTTATATTCCCTATTAACCCACATAATTTTCTGAACAATGCTACACTTATCGAAAATTATTGATAAACATTTTGATTAGAGATGACAACGAGGCGGGTTTCGGGCGGGACACTAGGCTAGGCGGGGCGAGGCAGGGCGGGGCGCTTTCCTGTCCCTTTTTTTTTGGGGCGGGGGCTTTCCCCCTTTCCCGCACCCCCCCCCCCCCCCCCCCCCCCTCCCCCTTTAAAAAATTTTCAGTTAAAATACAAATTCAAAATTTTAAAATCCAAAGCAAATAATGCTCAAACTAATTACATCAATATCCAAAGTAAGTACTCGAAACAAAAAATGTCCAAAACAAATTTTTTTTTATTCTTCACGGGGTGGGTTCGGGATGGGACGGCAGCTACCCGAGACGGGGCGACGAACCCCGCCCTGCCTCGCCAACCCGTTCAGGCGGGTTTTTTTGCCCCAATCAGGGCGGAGCCCAGGGGACGGGGACTGGGCGAGACGGGGCGGAAAAAAATTTCCATCACTAATTTTGATCGAACACTCACAATAGAGGGATAGCCCACATTTTTATGGAATTTTTTATTCATTGCACGCACGTGAGAAATTGTCAAACTCGTTCACATTCATTTTCGGCACAAATGGAAAAACCCTAATTTTCTATCATTGGGCCTGGCTTTTAGGGTTTCTGCAAGGCCGCCACAAGCACTCATAAAGCTGTTGATTTATCAGACTGCTCTTCAAATCTTAGAACGTCGTGTCAACAAAGAACAAATCTACCATAATGGAGCAAACTTTCATCATGATTAAGCCTGATGGTGTTCAAAGAGGCCTGGTTAGTGTTGTCTTTTTCATTTTATTTCAATTATACGTTTCGCTTAGCTTTTGTGGTTTGTTCTAATTGGATTATTAAATTTGCTTTGTTCGTGGAAAATTCGAATTCTTTGAAGTTAGTATCCGGGTTTTCTTGGTTTCAATTAACTATCCATGTAGCGTACGGTTTCACTGTTTATGTTTGGAGAAATTTTGGATTCGAGAAAGTTAAGGTCATAATCTAATTCTTTGGTTTGGGAAAGTGAAAAAAGTACAAGATATTTATGGGTTTTAGTTTTCTTGGCCGATGAATGCAGAAATACAGCAATTCGAGAAGATTTAGAGGATTTTAGGCTAGTTTTGTCTTCTAACATTTTTGGATTTTTTATTACTTTGAAGCTAAAGTGAAAGTTACTCGTTTTGAAGTTTATGAAATTATTAGCATACTTATTTCTAACTTCTATTGATAACAAATATGATTCGTTTAACTTATTTACTGATAAGTAAACTTTTTAAGCTCAGCCAAACATGCTCTTAAAGTATTTATAGAAGTAATCATTTCTGCCTTGTATCTCATTCATGTTATTGTTCCGTTTCAGGTTGGTGAAATCATTGGCAGGTTTGAGAAGAAAGGATTCACTTTGAAAGGTACCTTTGTTCCCTACTTCCAAATTGTGACTGCTTCTCTCAAGAAATTTTCAAAATTTCCCTCTAAACTGTTAATCATATTGAAGGCCTCTTAATACATTACTAGAAATCACCTTCATTTCGCTAGTGCCTTCTGATGACTAGTCTTGAGGTATATTTATGCAGTGACAATTAGCCTTTGACGATCATATATTGTTGATTCCGAGCTCCGTAGTGAGAAAAGAAAAATGTTATCTCAATTATATACAAATAAAATAAGTCTCCTGAATTTGTGGTTGTATGATTACTGGTCACTTGAAAGCATATGGGGAAATTAAGAAATAACAAAATTAGACCGAGATTTATGACTCACCTCTTTTACAAAAGTAGTTGAATAAGAAGATTTTGATTCTGAGAGAAAAATGGCTTGTATGATTATGGCTTGTGTACAAAAAACTCTTATGTCCAAAATTAGTTGAAATATCCTCTATACTATATGGTGTTCAGAGTAAATCATTCCTGTGTCTCTGTACCTTTAACTCCAGACATGTGAGTTATATAACCAAATGAACGTCTTTTCCTTTTCCTTTTTTTTTTTCTCGTTCTGTTAACATCCTTCTGTTTTGGCTACAGGTTTAAAGCTCATCACTGTGGATAGCCATTTTGCCGAGCAGCATTATGCTGACTTGTCTGCAAAGCCTTTCTTTAATGGGCTTGTTGAGTATATCATCTCTGGCCCAGTTACGGCTATGGTTTGGGAGGGTAAGAATGTGGTGACTACTGGCAGGAAGATCATTGGAGCCACCAACCCAGCTGACTCTGCTCCTGGAACTATCCGTGGTGATTATGCCATTGACATTGGCAGGTGAATTTTGCTTTCTCACACTGATTCATTATGTCGAAACTAATACTACATCAGTTCATAATGCCAAAGCATAATTGCCGTACTCATAGATGTATTGCTTAACTACAATTGGAAAGAATACTTTTTGGTTTAACCAGACTCGTGATTTGTTCAATCCATCCATGAAAGGTCTTGTATCTCTATATCAAATGTGTTGTAAGTAAACCGTCAAACTTTATACTGCTAGGCTTGATTAGTTGTAAGTTTTACTTGTGGCTCTGATTTTTCTCTTTCAAGATTATTTAGAAAGCTGGAAAATGTCGTGTTTTGGAATTTATTGTAATAGCACTGTAATCTTTTGGAAGTACAATGGTTAGTTATGAAGATAAACTTATATTTTCTCCACTGTAGGAATGTCATCCACGGAAGTGATTCAGTCGAGAGTGCAAAGAAAGAGATTGCTCTTTGGTTCCCAGAAGGAATTGCAGAATGGAGGAGCAGTGTTCATCAATGGATCTACGAGTGAAATTTCCTCCTTCAGTTGGATCCATGATTACGGGTTGTTTTCTATGGCTATTTCTAGCATCAAATTACAAGTTTTGACTTGAAATTTAGTTACTTGAACTTTGTTTTATAAACTCCTTCGCCATTATGAAACAGTTTTGAGCTTGTTCGTTTGAATATGATGATTTGCTATTATGTTTCAGGTTTTTGCAGTGCATGATTGTGAATGTCATCATTTCTCATATTCAATTTTTTTAGTATATGTTATTAGATGAGACACAGACGATAGACAATTTATATCAAACAGATTTATCTTGTGGATAGAAGGAAAAACAAACTTTAATTACATATTTTTTGATTAGGAGATTATGCCTCTTCATTTCTCAGTAGAAATTGATCACATCATAGTGTTCGAGATTTCCGTCCCATTTAAAAGAACAAAAAATCTGGTTGAAAACGTCAAGAAAAAGACTAGGAAAAAAAATAAAAAACACGAAATGGGAAGCAAGATGTATTAGCTACCTAAACTACTGACTAAGAAGGCTATAAAAGAGGGCGTCTTCAAGGCTCGTAGTGTGTTCTTGTAGTAGCTTTTGTTCTAGTTGATGGTGAGTAGCTTTCATCACAGCCTGAGTGGAACAAGAGAAGCAAATAATGTTATGTAGTGTGTTCTTGTAGTAGCTTTTGTTCAAGTTGATTGATGGTGAGTAGCTTTCATCCAATGTTCTAAAAGGCGTAATGTGTTGCGAGGCGTAGAAGTCGAGAATCAAGAATCACAAGTTTAGGCGTGTCAATGCGAAGAATAAGCGTCATAATGCGTATCGTATTTTTAATATTATTTTAATTATTTTTAAGACATTAAATATATTTTTATATAAAAAAAATAGATTTGTTACTATATCATTAAAAAAAAATAGATTTTTTACCTTAAAAAAAATGATAATTAAAAAATGATAATTTTTTTCATTTAATATAATACTATAATATTGCTAATTAATGTTGGAAGAATTTTAAATTTTTTATTAACTAGGGAAATATAGAAAAATGATTAATTAATATTGCCAACACCACCACACCGTTATAGCGCTAATCTCAAAACCCTTCACACTCCCTCGATC